>VZTQ01010894.1:723780-751565 GCA_013400755.1 Pelecanoides urinatrix
CCCCGATATTCCTATGATTACTTGTATCATTCACACTGATTTTGAAGGAAAAGAAGAACATTTTGCTGTACATGTCGTTCACTTGTTAACTCAAGGGTATTTGTACAATTTCTTGTTGGGTTTGCGTTGTTTAGATGTATACAAAAAACATTTCTCTTGCCAGAGATTGTAGTCTAAAGCCTTCAATTTGCAAACCTGATGTTAATCCTAAATGTGAGCATTTGAATGCATGCAAATATTGAACTCAGTTGATGGATATTGTAACAAATGATTGTGTTTAAGGATTTTTGATTCAGCTCTCTACTTTGGGTTCCTGGCCTAAAAAGGTATATTACCTAGCATAGCTGAGAATTTACCTAACATTTATTGTCAGTGATTGGCATAGATAATATAGACGGGGTTAAGGATTTTGTTTGCTAGGGAAAAGTATGGAGAGACAAAGAGACAGAGAAATACATCTTCAAATAGTTGGGTGACTGGCCAAGAATGAATGGGAGAACAGGACAGTATCCTGCCAGTGTGTGGAGTGGATGTTTTTTCACCAAAATATTTTTAAATCTTGACTTGTTCTGCTGCAGAGTGAAAAACTGAAACTGCCTCATTTGTGGAGCTGTTGTTTTCTGGCCATTGGTCTTACCAGTGTGTTTGAGTGTGTGTTACGGCATCATAAAGGAAGAGTGCAGAACACGAGTACAACACCCACAGTAAAAGCCACAACTCGTTCAAAAGTGGGCTGTGTGGAAGCCTATACTATAAGGATAGAATACACAGGCCTTCAGCTTGAGAGGGAATTTGGCCATAAATCAAATTGCAGAGAAGCAAAAATTCCTACAGTGCATATTTAATTTTGGTTTTAGTTCTTTGCATGTTTCATGCTCTTGAAAGCTACAGAATCAAATACGCTCACATTTTTGCTACTGCAAGGTGCCAGTTTTATTTGTCCTATTTTATCATGCCATAAATAATTTTTACAAGCAATTTAAAAAAATATAAACCCTACATAATGTGCTTAACATCTATTATCTCCAATGAAAATTTTACTGATTTGCATTATGGGAATTATGTAAATTAATGTATAATCAATCAAAATCAAACTTCCGTTATGCCCTTCATGCAATGCATCCCAAAGCACTTTAGAGGATAGTAAAATTAGTAGCTTGGCTAAGTAGGAGTAAGTTAGGTCAAACAAATAAGTCTTTAGCTTACACTTACACAATGAAATATAGTGGCCATTGAATAGCTTAGGATAAGCTCTCTTATATTTATTTTATACTGTAATTAAAGCTCTCATTATAAAAGTCTTTCATGGCCAGAGACTAATCACACCAGAAAGAGAGAGACCTAGCAATATTAATGCAATTGCAGAACTGTCTTGAATTGCAATCATATTAAAATAACGGCTGCACAGCTGATACTATCTTCTGGTTTTGCATGTAATTTTTCATTTCTATTCACTTGTAGTTCTTAAAATGGTATAATTTTTAAAAGGTAGTAATGCATGTAGTTATAAAATATTGCTAGAATAAACTAATGGACTTAGGAATAGTACAGTGCTTGTAAGTCCAGCTGTAATGTCTAGATACTTTGCAATTGAGCATAACTTTCAATGGGTACCTTAGTGCCATTACTTTCATTCTATTCAAATAGTCTTCATCTAAATGCATTACTCTTTGGGAAGGATTCAGTTAATACAAGGTGCTTTTTCATGACTACATGGAAATGTGTTGCATATGAAGAGAAACCTTACAGTTAGTAGGATCCTACTGTTAGTAGGATCGTGCCTTTGAGAGGTTCTGCTTGTGCGTTTTAGTTCAAATTAGTACATAGCAATTTGAAATTTCATTTATATTAACTAAACCTTCCTGACATTTGAAGACATGACTACTCAACAAATTTATACCTGGTTTACTCCAAATCATGGTGTGGACATGTGTTTTATTAAATAATAACATGTGTTGTGATTTAAGATACATTTGTGGACCACAATTTGGTTTTTCCTATTTTAGTTGGCTGAGGAACTTCTGATTAAAATCTTGGTTTTAGAGGTTTATGTTTGCTTTAAATGAGAGGTTAGAGATCAGTCACTGCTAATTTCAGGATCAGATAGGAAGTGGAGGTAAAAAAACCCAGAATGCCTCTACTTGGCTCTGATCATCTTGATTTAAACAGTCTCGACCTTATTCTTCATACTAGGCTTCATGGATTACATCAACCTACAACAGATATGTGGTGCTGCAAACATTGCGAACGTGTGGTTTGTTCTCCCTCTTGTGTTCATTCACAACCTGTTATTCTAGTTAGATCAAGTAAGCTAATCTTTGAAGATGAAGTGCTATTCCCACTGTAATAAATTTCAAAATTCCTATTGACATGGGTGAGAAAAATAGGGTCAAAATCTCGGTGAGTTATTTACATTAGATAAAGTTTCCAAAACTGGATGTAGAAAACTTATAGTAGTTTTCTATATTAAATTATTTCTCTGCTGAAGGAAAATAATGTAAAGAAGAAAGCAGAGGAAGGGAAGTCTCTCTCGTATTAAGAATCTGCTCTTATAAACACTTTCTGTCCATCCTTGTGTTTTTCACTTTGTTCCTGCACAAATAATAGTTTATAGAAGTGAGAATTTACATAGACGCTATATTCAGTACTAAGTCAGTTTTGTTTGTTCTCTTAAAGTATGTAGCTAAGAGAAATTTTCCTTTTTTCCCATGTCATTTATTGTATATGCCTTTCATCTGGCTTGTTTTGAGATGCCATTTACTTTCTCTTTCTCGTTGCTTCCAATCTCCATGTGGCCATCCTAGGAAGCATCCTGGTCATTGTGTAATGACTCTGGAGTGGTCCATTGAGCAGTGCGTTAGATGTCAAGCATTCTTGACAGAATTCTTCCAGATAGAATAATCTGCACTATTTCAAGTTTTCATTAATCATTTGGGATTTATGAGAGTATCACTTTAACCTGATGTTTTTCTCTCGCAGACCCTAGCAGTGTCCTGAATAATTATGGAAATGCAGCCTGATTAAAAAATGGAGAGGGGAAAAAACCCAAAAACACGTTTTAGTGTTTAGAACATTTTCTCAAGTAATATATTGCATATTCCTTAACTGGAAAAGTTAAATCTGTAAGTTTTAAAAATTATGAAAACTCTGAATCGGTCCAATTGATTAAGTGGACAAAACACAAATTATTTCTGTGTTAACTGATTGTTTGCTGGATCAAGTGAAATTCTAAAAGTAATATAGGCATGAGTAAGAAGCATTAAAATGAGAATTTTACTGTTACCCATAATAGCAAATAAATTAGCTTTCCAGGTGTAAACTCTAGGAAATTTTGTTATTTGTTTTGGGGGGGGGGGGGAAGTAAGTTGTTGGTGACAAAGCTATTAAGCTGAAGTTATATGTAACAAATGACCAAGAGGGATTTAGTACATGTCATAAAACCCATGACAAGGCCAATAATGTCAGAGAAATGAGAGGCAATAAACCTATGCTTTAATTTATGATTTGCAAAACATCTGCTCAGATGAGAAGCATAAACCACAGGGCACATGAATGAGAGTGTGTGTTGTGCAGAGGCTATAATGAAAAGGCTAAAATTTGGTGTCTTGGATCAGCGATATAAAATGTTGAATGACTTCCAATAATTCTGTGGTATGGCTGCTCATTTCAGCTCGCTTAAGATTGTAACTACTAGTGCTAAGTGGGGTTTGGGTTTTTGTTTTATTTTTAGGCTTGCTAAATTCTTTGTTTCTACTATTTCCCTAGCATGACTGATAAATCTGGATGTTTACTCTCATTACGTGTGTTAATACGATCACTCAGGCAAAGGACATTTTATGTGAACAAGAGATATGAAGAAGATGTTTATAGGTTAGCACATAAAGCTTCCCCCCACCAAAAAAAGATCAAGCACAGGATATAAACCTTTTTCATGATTTGTATGACAAAACTGGCAGCCACAGCAATGGTGTTGCTCCCCAGCTATTATTTTATTCCTTTGTAATCAGGATATCCCCTGCAGAAAGGACTGTGATAGGATGCATCCTCGTTCAGGTACGTGATGTATTTTATTACCAAGCCATGAATTTGGATGGGATTTCAGGAAAATTTCTTATCTGGACACACCGTGTCCTAAGTGTAGTGACACAGGTCCAAAGTCAATGCACTTGAAGAGGTTTTACTTTTACATAACTGCTTTAGACCTTAGCCTAGATAGATTTGCATACAACTCATAAGATCAGCGTTACTGTCTGAATAGTGTAGAAAGTCCAAAACGTAAATGGGATTTAAAAGCAAAATCCATCTCAGGTTGTTACCCGCTTTCCATAGCTGTATTTTATGCTGCATTCTTCCAGGGTTATGTAAATGTCACTACAAACACAATACGCATTTGAAAAGTAAAAAAATGGGGAAAAATTTATTCTTCAGCTGAAACACCTGAAAGTGTTGTTTGTGTTAAATGACAATGTAGAAATAGAGAGAGCAATAAAAATTTTGGGTGGAAACTGGTTTTATTCCCCAGATGTTAGCTGACGAGACTAAATCCTGAGTTTAGAAAAAATATATTTCAAAGCTTTCTGTGAAAAGAGGCTTCCAAGGTCATTGATCTTCTTCTTCAGCTTTTGGGCATCGTGTGTTAAGGAGATGTTTCCTATTTCCTTTTTCGTCATCCTTTCTACCCATTTCTGTCTATTTGTTAGACTCTGGTGAACACGGAGCAGTTAAGGGAGAGAATAATCAAAAATTGTGAAGGTCATCTTTGGAGAATAATTAATATGACAGTGATCGCTCAATTTGTGTCTGGAGCAAGAATGTTTTGAGATAAAGCAGTTTCATTTTAGCATTTTTTTCCTCATTCCCTGTTTTCCAGAGCCTCTGAAGTTACAATTTCAAGGGATGTGTTCCAGGAGCTGAACCCCAGCCTGAGGGGAAACATTCCAGAAATGGGAATGAAATAAAACCTCTGGTTATCTTCCCCACAGAACTTCAGCTAGACTTTTGGGATAAAAAAATCAGTCACTCATCAATTCATATTCATCTTATTCCACTCTACATGTGAAGGTGGACTTTTGGTGGTTGTAGAGCTATGGAGATGTTAGTTCATCCAGTCTGACCTGTCTGACCAAGGTCATGGAAAATTTTGGACAGACGTAGCATGTGGCACAGAATGCTTCAGGAGATGGACAATCTCTTGATTACCACAGTGGTTTGTTCCAGTGACAGATCAACCACACTTTTAATGTTGTGTCTAATTATTGCTTTGATTTTCTCCGACTTTTAACTTCCAACCCTTATATTATTTTCTGTAGCAAACAAAGACCCCCCCCATAGCTCCTGCCATTTTCACCTTATGAAGGTATTTAGGTACCATGGCCAAATCATTGAGTTTCTTCTGTGATAAATGAACAAGACTGAACATCCTTAGTTTTTCCCTGAGGGGTATTTTTCATGTTCTTGAGTGAGACAGATATTAATGTGGAAGGTGGTACTTGCTGAGTGGATGAATGACAATTCAAAATTCAGATAAGCGGGAGGGAAATGTTGATGGAAAATGACCTGCCTGTCTCAGAGCGGCGGTGGCATGGGGAATACCGTTATTAATACTGTGGGTTCTGTTAATCCGAGCTGTGTTTTTGTTACTGCATAGAATCATCAATAAAGACTGAAAACCAGATAGTGAACATGTAGATCTCCTGTGAGCCAACCCCTTGAGCTGAAATCATTGGTTTCCCATATTTTTGACTCGCTGAGCACAGGCAGCACATTGCACTGTGTGTGTGGCCCCAGGCCTTTAACCAAGCGTGTCAGGTGCAGCGTCTGTGCTTGGTCCCTGGTGAAATATCTGTTCAGAAACTAGCACCAGCTTCTCCAAATGCCCCCAGTATCTCTGACATAAAAGCAGTCTTACTGCATTTTGAATACATGATCATGCAGTGCTGAGGGTTTCCAGTTTATTTCTCCTTTCTCTGGAGATCATATGACAGTATAGACAAAGAGCGTTACTACTTCTGAAATGCGGTTTAAAATTTTAGTGCTCAAATCTGTGATTTTAAGTGTCTTTAAAAAATGTTGTTATGATTTGCATTTTAGCTATAAAGCTCTGGGGAATCAGTAAGATTATCTTTCAGGTACCATTCTAGGCAAATATAGAAATAAATAGTAGATATCAAAGGCTTACATTGCATTAATTACTAATTTTTTATATTTATTTCACTTATTTTGCTTTAAAATACTAGATACTGTAGAGATATTAAATATTATGCTTAAGTTTGAGCTCCAGTTTAAAATGTGACAATTTTTTTTAGAACTAATGTTGGATGAGTACTATCTGATTAATAGAAGTATTGTAATGTCCATATGTTCTTATAGCCCTTTCTTCAGTATGTGGAATCTAGATAACTGAAAGTGATGTTAAAATGTCTAAAATAACACTAGACACCTGTGTCCCTGTACCTGAATCCAGTATTTCTTCAGGTGTCATATTGTTAAGAAGAGGTTGATTTTCATAAGCCGCATAGAAAATGTCCCTGACAATAGAGGAATATTACTTACCGATCAACAGATACCAAAGGATGCTGATCACGCTGCATCCTCATGTTTCTATATTTTGTTTCTTCTGCCCAGAATAAATATTGCCATCAAAAGTCTGGCTAGCTCACAATGAAATGAGATGGTCTTCCTCACATTTCTCTGTTTCCTTTGCCACTCTCACATATTCAGAATTATACATAACATCATTTCAAAAGCTTTTTGTTGAATGGTGTCAACATGTAAAAGTAAATTGTATTTAACAAGAAGATGTATTAAAAAGATACCCTGTTCTGAGAAGATACTTTGCTCATCATCCGGCTCTGAAAGGAAATGGGAAAACTTCAGGGAACATATTTTCCATACAGCATTTCAGGTGGTATGGAAATAGGGAAGGGGTGCAAAGAGCTAGTAACAGTAACATTTCCAGGTTTCCCATAGCATAACAATGGAATTGTCATTTAAAAAAGAAAAAAGATTATCAGAGGAAAATGACAGCTATGACCATAAAGATTTATCTCTAAGTATCTAAAAGGGTTTAGTTCACTGTTTTAAACTGTTGGTCAAAAAGTCATTACTTTCCAGAAGAGTTTGGTTAACAGTTTAAAAGTAGTTTTATACAAATGACTGCCAGCTCCTAGTACGCCAGTCCCACTTCACAGACATCAGTAAGCTTTGCTTTGTATACACCTGAAACGTGGCCGCTCAGTGCTTGTAGGTTTTCTCTGAAATGGCTTCTGTCAGAGAAGGTTGGAGATAGATGGGGAAAAATGGAAAAAGACCCAAAGATTATAAGAAAGTTAAGATTTCTGAATGTGGCTCAGAAGAGAATAGATTGCAGGGGTGAAATGTAACTCAAACCGAACAGCGTCTTGTTCTACAGTCTACTGACTTCCGCATATAAAATACTATTAAGAATGATTTAAGATATCAGCTGGTTGCCCTGTGCTCTTTCCTTATGTCAGTACATGAATTTCTGTAGATACAAAGTCATGTGTATATTGCTTTTACAAGTCTTGAAAGATAAACTTTTTTTTTTTAAAAATAGTGCTAATCCTATTGGAAGAGATAGCTAGTTTTACCCTGTAACTAACACGGATGCATTTTTCAGTAGTATATGTGCTTATTCTTATATCTGCAGTCTTGTACCTCTCGATGCTGTATTTTATGATGCAGACACCTAAACCAGAAACAACCGTATTTTCAAAAGATAATTGGGTGTTAAGATGCAGAGGTGAACTCCTAGGCAGCTGTGAAAAGTCCTGTCTGATGCTTATCTGCATTCCTTCTGCACTTAAACATTTTGAAAATCTAGTCCATAGTAAATTGTACTGAGACGAGGTAGAATCCAGCAGTGAAAGTCACAGAAGGACAAAGAGGAATATTTATAAAAACAGCCAATTCATCAAGTTTTTATTAAATTTTTCAGGAAAGATTTGCCCTTCTGAAATAACAAGATATTTGATAAGCGCAGTGTAGTCTGCATTATGAGGTTATTCTTACTCTTGCACATTGCATAGGTGGATAATTAAGAACTACGCATTTTTACTGGTTTCCTTCTTTAGGATTTAGGTGTTTAGGACTGGTCTTGACCATTCTGCCTGGTTTGGTCGGGAGTGGAGGAGGATGAGCTTTTCCTGATGAATCACCACTTGAGGAACTTGCACTATTTTACATCTGCAGGTATAACACAAACATGCATTTTTCTAATCGCTGATATTACAGAAGAATGAGGGAGAATGGAAACACTAAGACCACAATGAGTAATATAATCATTCACGTCAGTGGGAATTTTAATTTCAGGGAGCACAGATCCAGCCCTAAGAGCTGCATGCAAAGTGCACTGAAGTCATTGATAAGATTTTTGAATCCGTGTATTTGTATTGGGCCCAAGCAAATAAATTACATTTAAATATTTTTATTATCTAATGTTGCTGCTTTTCTTCTTATCATCTCTTCTCCCACCCTCTCATATTCATTTTTTTCCCCTTGTGTCTTTTATTTAAATAAAATAGAACCAATAAGAGTAGTAGATTTTTGTAAGGTTATATTTGCAGTAGAATGAAAAGAAAGAAGTCCCCATTATTGCTGAAAACATACCATTGCCAGAGATCACAGGAATGTTATTTTTAGATGCCAGAAGGGGAAATGCCATCGGCAGGCGGACCCAAGGAGTTCATTCTTAGTCAGTTCTGCGCTTTCTGTATCTCTAAGTTAGAAACCAGTTGGTTTAAAAGAATAAGAGATGTGAGCATTGCTGCTGGCCAAGAGTGGGTCACAATTATCCTGGTCTGTGTGCACATGCACCCCCTCCCTGCCCCCAATGTACATGTCGGTATATAATTATACAAAAAGGGAAAAATTGCAGGATAATGTTGGCCGTACATGTGTGTGTGTGTGTATGCTTATGTTTAGATGCACGTACATACAGCCACGAGTTCAGCACCTGACGGACAGGTCTGCAGTTTCTTTTCAGTAACTGCCATGATGACAACCCGTTCTGGAGGAGCTGGCAGGGAAGTTGGTATCCTGCGGAGGGCAGAAGCTGTAGCTGTAAATATCAACCCAGCCTTTATTTTTATGTGGATATAGGTAAATTATCTCCTGATTTTCTGTGTTTTCTTCCCCTGAGGTTGTCAGAGGTTGCTGCCAGAGGCTGGACCATGTGCGTCATGGACGTCAATGAAAAAGGCAGTTCCTATTTTTCTCTTGATTCCAGCTGCTGTGATCAAGGTTATACACCTCCTCGTTGCTGCCAGTATATTGAAGAAGAAGCCACAGGAGGGCATTTTTTAAATCCACTGATTCCTGACAGTTGTGCCGGCTCATTGCATGAGCTAAGAGGTGCAATTTAGTGCAGCCTTCAAGCAGCACTGTGCTGCACTGGACCACCAAAACATGCAAAAAACATTCAAATGGGGAAATTATTTTTCTAATATTTTCCCTTAATTTACAGCCTACATCAGAAGAAAGCATATTACATTTTGGATAATTTTTTTTTTGCAAACTGATGAAATATTTTCTTTGCTTTAATTGAAAAAATTAGTTTTGATAATTTTGAAGCATTTCATTTTCTTCTGCTATTATCTTTGATCTGTCATCTTCCTAGTTAGCTCAAATTTTGAAGGGAAAGGTTGCTTTGAAATGGGAAATAATATTTTAATTCTGAAAATGTCAAAATAAGATATTTTGATAATTTTGCCACCTTAAGAAAAATTCAGAGTTGTAGAACTTGTTGAAACTGGTCTCTTTCTGCAGGCAGTTTTTTTAATGCAAAAAAGAGATTTTTTTTTTAAAGCTCATTTCCAGACTGGTGACTTCTGTTTTCCTGCTGAAGTGACACACTATGAAGTTTTAGTGAAGGATCTCAAATACTGTCTTTAAGGCAAGTGTACTTCAGAGTTTTAGCAAAGTCCAAATTCAAAACAAGGTAGTCTCTTTACAATTTTTTCTACAGTTTCCATATAGTTATCTGGTTTTCTTTGTTCTCAGTCAATGTACGTTTCAAACTCCTAGCAACTCTCATCAGATTGCTTTGCAAAAAGAACTGAAGAACATACAGATTTATTTTTGAAAGAGAAATACTTTCTCTAATTGGTGCTGCTACAGAAAGATCCAGGTTTATTAGCATATGATTGCATTTTGAAAGTCTGAAGTGCCATATTAATTGGGAACAAATCTGACAAAGAGGAGGACAGACACAGTATCTAAATTAAGAAGCCTAATTTAAAACAGAGAAATAAGTATACCCAAACCAAAGTACTGATGTTGTATAAATTTGGTAGGAAATACCCTGATAATCTCAGAATATTTCAAAGAAAAGGTATTGCCGAGAAGCACCAGCTGCATCGTAAAAAGACTATGTCATAGCTGCACGTGTCTTTAGAACAAATAGCATGTTTCCTAGAATATATAGGCTTCATACATTTTCTTTTTAAAAATAAAATGCACTTGACCACCATTGCTATCAAATATCTACTTCTTTGGCTGCTTAACAGGCATGATATGGATCTGTCCTCGCCGCTGAAATCGTTGAAGCTGTTGTTATTGGCTCTGTTGGAAGTGTGCCAGGACCTCTCCCTGCGTCCAGGGAAGTGGCTCCCACCACAGGTGTGCAGTGGTACCCAGCACACGGGGTCCCTATGGATTATATCCCATGGAATCAGTCACAGCTGGAGAAAAATGCACCTAGTCATCTTATCTGCTGGTATAAATCAATTGTGAACCTGTTGAAATCAATAGGGTAATACTAATGGAAAAATGGTGAGACAAGCTTTAAAATTAAACTCTGTGGCCAAGATAAATGTGCCTCGAAACCTTGGGCTTTTGCCAGCCGGTGTCTGAAAGATACTGTAGAGTTATCCTCTGTCCAGAAAGATGAAATACCTGAATATTTTCCCTATAGAACAACACATCCCTGAATGTTGCCCATACCAATTAATCACCATCTTAAAACAGGGTAAACCATCTCTACCTTGGTGTTTTATGTAAAGCTCTCCTTCTGTTTCTGAGCTATGGTAGGTGAGGAGATATATCCTCTCATATATACACTTATTTGTGTGTGTGTGTATAAAACTCCTCAGAGAGTGATTGAACTCTTCTGGTTTTGTAATTCATCACATTGTAAATCTAGCACAGAAAAACAGAGTATTTCCTTTTAGTATGCAAGTTAATTTGCTTTGGACATATTAATATTTTAAATGTTTGTTTTCCAGGCACATCCAAGAAATCAAGTATTACTGACAAAAATGGTGAGAAGCAAAATTCAGACTAGTCCATAGGATTATGGCTGAACTGTAGAGCAAGATTCGATGGCTTTCAGACAGATACAGTCCAAATTGCATTTGAATTCAGTAATTCAGTGGCTTGTGTCATGTATGGGACTGGAGTGGATAACCACCCTCTTTCCTTCTGGTTTTAAAACTCCCTGTATTTTTGAGATACGCACTTACGCACAAATTCTCACACAAGGTTTCCTAAGCACTGACCGCTGGTCATTCATTATTACCTGTTCTCCTACCAAGTATTTATATATGTGAAGCTGATTGATGAACTGGGGTCTAACATCCGCTGAGCCTGCATCAGGTGTTGAGTCAGTTCGGGCTGCCCTGTTGGCTTCACCTGAGGAGCACGCTCAGCTCTTTGCTAATGCATTTTTTACTTTAAAACCAAGTCAGACCTGAACAATTTGATAGCATGGAATTTTTGTTGTTGTTGTTGTTATTATTAAATTTTATTTCATTTCATTGTATTTTGCTCCTAGCAAGATTCAGGGGATGCAAACTCCCAGGAACAGAAACTGAAAGAAGCTCCTTCCTTCCTACGTCGCTGTGAGCTGCTGCTGCTAAGAGTTGGGACTCACAGCAAGCGCTCTGTGCCCCAGAGGGTTCCTCCTGCAGAACTCCTCGCAAAGAGAAAAGCCCTTGCCAGGTCCCTGTCAGCAAATTCTCTGTTTCTGCAGGACACTCTGTACCATTTCAGTTAAGATTTTTCCAGGTACTTTTTTTGATATTTACTATTTTAAAGAATTCTTCAAAATAATTTTTCTTTAGCTGCAGTCTCATAACATCTGAAAACTAGAAAATGAAAGCCTAGTTCTTAGTTATTCTTTCTCTGGCCTGGAAATAGGAGCAAGGAGGGGAACAAGACATTTTTAATGCACTTAAGTATGCCATTTTCTGGTGTTGTCAAGTCTACAATATCCAGTTTGCCCCAGTGTGTATTCTGACCTCCTACGTGAAACACAGGTAGCTGTTTGTTGCAGTCGGCAGGACAGTGGGCAGTATTTGTATCAGCCAGAGACGCTCGTTCTGCAAGATGAAGTTTGAAGGGAAGTTTCCACCACTGCTATAGTAATGGCAAAAGATGTCCTTGACATAACTAAGAACCAAGACATCTAATCTGCCATTTTTATTTTACACTCAGCTAAGAATGGTGAAACTTTGGTTCCAGTAAATCTCTTGAGAAGTTCCCCTTGATTTCTTTTGGTCAGGATTTTATCCAAAATGTTTTTTTACAGCCAAGTAGTTTGGTTTTTTACCAAAGTCTTCAGCTCTACCCCCATACCTAAGTAAAAAGTGCTTCCATTTGCTCAGGAGGATGAGTTAGCTGCTGTTCCTAGCCCCGATCCAGGTCTTGTGGGAAAAGTTTTTAATTTTGGTGTATTTAAGTGATTTAATTAAAAAAGTTAACTTGAAAACTAATTCTGATTCATCTTCTGTGTCCAAAAAAAGTCTCTAAAATTATCTAAAAGTAGAGATAATTGCCTTCTGCCTTTCCAGTTCCTGATTCATTAAAAGAATTGATTGACTTTGAGTGGCTGCAAAGCTGACAGCAAGTAGTTTATTAATGGATTAATTCTAAAAAGGTCCTGCCCTCTGTTAAATAACTACTGCTGCCACTTAATGGGACCTGTGGCCATGTCACTAGGAGCAAAAAGAGACCCTGGCAGAACAAATGTCAAGTGAGCTCAGCATTGTGGTCTGCAAATTCAGTTATTCCTTATAAATGATGCAGAGTCAACATGCTAAAATCTGCCTGTACTAACCCTGTTACTGCGTTCGTGGTGCTAGTGCTTTTGTTAAACAGGTATTGTGGGTATCATTCTACGTGCTTCTGCTATTGTATTTTTTGTGTGATGTCTTAACCCAGTAAAGAATAAGAAAATGTAATCACTTGTGGAAACGCACTCCCAAGACTGATGCACAGGGGATAAGAAGGGAAAGCTGCTTGCTTTGGTCACCTTGGAAGAGCTCCTGCTCGTGTTTGTAGAGCTGACCCACAAGGCAAGCTGCCATACAGGTTTTTTCCGAGGTACCCACCACAAGATCTGCGAAACGGACCAAAATGAGGCACACACATCTTTCCTTGCCTCAAAGAAAATGATTGCTGCTCACTGTGATTTTGGAAGCCCAGTTCTTTAAAATATCCTTAAATAATATTGCATCAGCATTACTCCTGCAGGTGCCATTAATGCAGAATAGCATGACTAGTAAGAGCTACAAGGAATTACCATAACGGTTCCTCTTTGCTTTGTCTTTTTTTCTGGTTTTTGTTTTTCAGAAAAGAAAAATTAAAAATATTCCAAGTACTGCAAACTTTAGGGAGTATGCAGACAGGCACAGAATGCTTTGAATTTCTGTAAAAGGCTTCTGTTAAAGCCAGTCTCTGTTATAATTTATTCTACAGTGGTGGCTGTGAATGTCCAAAGCTAGACTTGGACTAGATTTATGCATAGTCATACATTATGTATCAGCTATAAAAAAAAAAAAAAAAAAAAGGCTTTATGATACAGCACTAAATTTTTACAAAATAAAAATTCTGCTGAAAAAGGAGCTGTGCAATATTAAAAAATGCTAGGGTTGTGATCAACACCTACTCCTCCTCTCAGCTGTCTTTTATGCATTTCTATTTAGACTCATGCTAGTATGGGTTGTTAACTCCAACATGAAATGTAAATTTAAAAGTCAACTCCAAAAGCTGTAGAGTTAACATTTAATTATAAAACAGTTAGAAAAATCAAAAGAAGTAGGATTTCAGTCTTAGTAAGTTAAAAGACTAGAATCAGTTATTTGCAAAAGGTTGATTGATTGGACTCCATTGCAAAGATATTCAACACTCAGAATTTTCCACTCCATGAACATCTCTGATACTTGAGTGTCTTTTCTGGCAAAGATGTTTTATTTAAAATAAATGTTTAATAACATTTTCACTTTGAAGTTACTTATTGATAATGTCATTAAAATATTATCCTAAACAGAAACACTTGAAGATGATCCATACTTGGATCAGATATTTCTTTAAGTACAAATTAACACAAGACTAGTCATTTTGAACGTTATGGCAGAACCCAAAGCTGTAATGAGGTTTTTCAAGGGAAAAGTGGTTCTATGCTGGATGTTTTGCTTCGGTTTAGAGTACCTAGAAATAAATCAGTGCTATAGGTCAGGTTTGACAGCACTAAAATTTAATTAAATTGTGTAATTTTCTTTTCAAATTACAGAAAGCCCCATAAATTGGGTAATTGTACAACGTTTCCACCATGTTGATTAGAAATCTAAATACAAAAAGGAATTTATATTAAGCCGAAAGCAGAAAACTAGAGAACGGTGACAGAATGTGAAATGTTTAGTTAGGGAGTAAGATGCGTGAGATCCAGCACGTCGCAGTACACCAGCGTGCAGCGTGGTTGTTGTGCTCTATCGTAATCGTTTCCGCAGTGGCTTGAATCTGCTTGGCAAGACTGGCTAATAAATCGTCTGACTGTAAATAGTGCAACTTGAGGTGAAAGCTTGAAAGGAATTTCAGTTTTATTTGAGAAATAAGCGTCAAAAGTCATGTGGTTTTCTCACTTGGTAAGCGAAGTGTAAGCTTATTTGTATTACAGAAAAATGATGCAACGTGGGGATCTTCGGTCTGTCTGAGTGACATCGTTTGCTCCCCTGGCCAGTGCTTAGAGACAGTGACTGCAATCGTCCTGTTAGTCCCCCCCTTCTCGGATTTCTAATTTCACAAATAATTGGAACACCCTGGCTAGAAATTTTTTCAAAAACACTATAAATCAAACTGTCAGTGGTTTTCACAGCCTGCGTGAACAGTCCCTGAAGTTACAGACATTCATGGAAATCACGGAAAGTGTGCAGAGATGGCTGTTAGTCTCTGCTTCTCTTCCCTGAGCGTTTCTGTCATTTTGTATTTTTAAGACTGCGTGGCTCACTGGTATGTTGATAAACAGCCATCTGTTTTTATGAAAAATGTGGTGTTACACTGTTAGAAAGTGCGTGTACTATTCACTTTAACCGTTTGTCTGTCTAATACATTTTTTAGGTCACAAGAGTGCTGCTTTGGCTGTCAGGTTGGATAACTTAGGCTCTTTAAAGCATTAAACCGAGGAATAATAGTATGCAGCTCTTAAAAATAATGAATACATTTGTTTGAAAGGGAATTTCTATTTCTACATCAAGCTGTGTCTTTTGGAAAGAAGAGCAATTTCCCAAGCGTTCCCGTGAGCTACAACCACTCACATAAAGTCTTATTAGTGTTAATGGCAGGCATGAATATCAATAATATGAATGCTTAGGATTTCAGTGTGTGTGACTTTGTTTGCAGCACTATAGTCCCAAATAGTACCTGAATGGTAAACCAGGATTTTCTCAATCCTAAAAGCACTTAGAAACATTAACCAATATAGCAACCCTATAATATTATTGATTCCATTTATACAGGGAAAAAGAAGACTTAAATTGGCTTGCTCAAGGTGACATTTCTTAAATATTCTAGTACCTTTTCTATAAAGATGTATTTGTCTTTTTTGTCTCAGTGTTTTTTCACCTGCTCGTTCCTTCAGAAGTATAGAGGTAAGATTACAGCCTTGGTGGCAGTTGTTCATCTAAGCATTTCCTAACTTTTTCTAGCTGTGAAAACATTATAGAATGGAGGAAAAAAAATGTAATTTTGGACTCATTGCTTCCCCAAGGGAAAACATTTGCTGTTAACAGTATGGAATTAACTTAAACAGCTGGAATGAAAAGTTGTTTTGAAAAAAAAAATCAAAATGTTTCCATTGACATTTTAAAGTGGATGTTTCTCTTTGGAAAACTCTTCAGTGATAAAAACATTTCAGTTCCAACTCTAGGTTTTACTTTGTCTCCACAAACACGCCAGCTACCATCGCTGAAATTCTCTGGGCATCTTTGCACTGTCCTTAAAGAACTTCAGCCACAGTCCTGTGGACTGTTGTTTTGCAGTCATTTCTGGATATACGCTCCTCTGGATGACCAAGAAATACAGGTTTGAGCTGGATCAGGCATGAGCGCGCAACAGTATTCCTTTCAGGCTAGCACAGGGTGCAGTACAGCCTTTACACCTATAGGAACGTATGAAAATGAGCGGGCTGCAGTATGACTATGAATGCCTGATCCAACATAAAGCCTGCCTTTGAAAAGTTAATTATTTTGGAACAGGATTGAACACAAAGATCAGCACTTTATATCATCTTGTTTTGATGATTTAGATTCAGAGCTAACACCTAAGTCGATTTTTATGGACTCATCAGCCTCAGCCTGAGTATCTGGTAACATCCAGGCAGCTTAAACTGAGAACTGCCGGATCTGTTTTGTCCTCACTTAATTTTCAGAGGAAGGAAGACCTGGGCCCACAGGAAAGGGCGGTAAGCTCTCTCTCTGGAAGAAATGTTGGTGTTGCTCATCTGTTCTGCGTTGCATTGTAATTGCTTCCACTGTGTGTGAGACGTGGGCACTTCAGAGAGTAGAAAATAGTTCAGAGGCTCGAATGACCATCTGCCCTTCAGGCTACCTATCTGAAATTAATCTTTCTTTTTAAGCACTGAGTTTTATCACTCTTACATGAAAAGGCTGTGATCTTGCCATCTTCTTGTTGCATACTTAATGCCTGTGCTGCTTTTGGATCAATTACCAAAAAATGAAATAAGCATATTAGACCAATTTATCCGTGCCTCATATGTGCGTAACAGCTATTCAGTGCTACACATGGATAACGCTGGGAGGGTCTAAAGTGTTGTTTGCATTTATGTCCCACTGGATTTTAATGAGAGTGGTATTTGCTAATGGTGTATTTTATTATTAAGAAGTGTTCAAGCAGTTTACTATGGGAACGTCGTGAAAAAAGAAAGAAGAAAATAACCCTATAATGTTATACTTGGAAGCAGCTTTTCATGGAAAAGGTCTACGAATTTTCTACCCTCTTTGTTTTACAAAAAGGAAAGTTATGTTGGATTTGTGATTGTCTAGAAATTTAAACTAATGAAAATAAAATTGTAAAAAATTATATTTCTCTTATGTACTTACTGGAAATCTTTACTTTGTTCCTGTAGTTGTTGGAAAGTTATGCCAGAGAGCAATTACTATATTGTTTAGTGCTTGGATCTAATTAATTTTTACAAAATATTACTTTCTCAGCCTTTTCATTGTTGTGATAAATTTACATTGCTTTTTCTGTACCCTGTATATTGAAGCTCACATAATTACTGTTCCTCCTGCTGGGCAATTAGTGGGAAGGAGTCCCAAAATTAAACTAAATAGAACTCTATAGTTGCCTGTGAATTCTGCCATGCTTCTGCAGTTGATGCTAAGCGATGCCTTTCAGGAGGACAGCAAATCCTTACACATCCTTAATATCAAAACTGTGGACTTGATTTTTAGAGTTCCATTAATATATTCTAAAAAACTAGTGAATCATTATGACTTTGCACACACTGTTAGCAGCATTATACATACTTACACTGCACAAAGAGCATAATGTTTATGCCTTGTGTATATATAGGATGCAGTTTCATATTGTGGCATTTTTCCATAATCACGTAGAGGTCTGAGGGTTTCCCAAGGTTACGAGCCACTTCCCCTGCTGTCTACGAGGAATCAGACTCCAGGCTGCTCTGTGTAGGTTAGATCGCTGTGCAATATCGTGCAGGAATGTGATAAGCCAGAACTGTCCAAAAACTGGTGCCAGACTGCTCAACCTCATCTCCCACTCCGCCTGCCCTACCCCTGCTAGAGAGGAGACCCAGCAGTTCGCTGCCAGGGCATGGCTGATGCTGAGGACAAGACCATGTAGAGCCAGTCTGTCAAAATGGATTTGCTGAGCGCAGGCGGAGGATTTTGTATCACGTCTGTGGTAGTTCAGAACCATTGCTCTGAGCCCTGCGGTTCATGCGAACAACTTCAAACCGATTTCATGTGATTCAGTCTGCCACACAGGTTTGGGAAGAGTGGCAGCCTCCCGGCTTCCCAAAATAACCCTGCAGAGGGCAAATCCAAAGCTTCTGGATAATGCACTGAAATGCAGTAGGTAATTTTTCTTTTTTTAGCACTGACACATTTGAATTGAAGATCCAAACAAGCAAGTAAGAGACAGCAAATTATTTTTATTGCCAAAGATATTCTCTTGTTCTTCCCTTTTTTCTACTGCTTAACAACAAGTAAGGATTTTATTATTATTATCATTTCAGGTCTGCCTTTTTTTCTTAACCTGATTCAACCTGATTTGAGTAACCAACAATGTGCTGTCCATGAAGAAAATTTTCTAATAGGTCTGGAATTTATAGTAATGAGTATACAGAGAAAAAAACACACAAGGCTGAATATATAAATGTGTACATTTGGTGAACTTTTTACCAACTAAAACAACCTGTTTTTAATCTAGTAGGGTGTTCAGTTTGATACTTACCAGCATTCCCTAAACAATATTGGAGATGGGACTCACTGCGGTTTTTTTTTAATGTCCAGAGATTTTGTACGAGTATCTTGGATGGTTTTTACATTCTGTACTGTACAAAAATAAATACATTTATTAGATAAAAATAGATACAGAATTTCATTTTAATGTATCTCTTTAAAAAGCTTGTATATTCTTCCCATGTTTACCTTTTAGCTTTATGGTTCTTTTTTTCACAGTTTACTGTCTGATACTTCACTGAATATTTAGTGGAAGGAACTTTATAGATGCATAAAAGTAAAGCTAGACTATTTCTTTTGAACTGGTTATCTAAATAGGAACTGGTATCTCCTAGAAAATTTCAAAAACTTATATTTAAATACATATCTGTGAATATCTTTGTAAAATTTATTCTCTTCTTGTTTGCTATCAGTTTCACGATGCATGGAGAAATACAGGTTTTCTTTTGTTTTATTATGTGGTTCAATTTTCTACCTGAAAGCCTGATCCCCATTTGTGATACTTAGTTTCCATGATGATATCCCAGATGGGGAATAATTTTAAGGTAAGGTGTACATTTTGAAGAAAAGAGGAACTCCACAGTCCAAACTTGATTCTTCAGTCATTTCAGCATAAAAAGACATATTAAAACCCTAGAATATTTTAAGCTAGTAGGTAAAGCTGCCAAACCCATGCTTGTCTTATTTTTCCTGACTTCCTATAAAGACTTCTGCATCTCCGTCTTATGAGTCAACCCATCCTGGGTATAAATTTAAAGTACGCTTCAGACTTTGTTAAAGCCAACCTGTTATTTTAAAATTAAAGTTGTTGACTGATACTTGCATTTGTAATCCTTACATATTTCACATTTATTTCAGTGCAAACCCATGTATGCAAGTAAATTTATAACATTTAATTTTTCACTTATAGTATACTGACATTGGCTTTCGTTCTTTCTGGGGGTTAGAAAACATGGTGCTGAGATTCAGGAATATCCATCTGCAAGGGGAAGTGGCTGTTACAGAAATTTGGAACATGCTGATTAAAACTCTTTGTAGATGTTTATTGTTTCTTCTCCGCTTGCTTTAACTCTAACTCTGGAATTAACAGCCTCGCTGCCTCGGGGACATGCGCACCTATCTTCCTGCCTCAGAAGGGCTTTTCTTTGTAGTGTTGGGTAGTCTACCTGTTACATTAAAAATTCATCGTTCTGGCTCAGAGTGCCCATTAATGATCACTCAAAAACAATACACAAGTGTCTCAAGCAGTGATTAGAAGACATGTGCATGTTTTCATTTAATTGTCCTTGAAGACGTCTGATGCTGGGGAAATTAGGATTTATCCACTTCACAATGAAATCCTGGGCAACATAAAATTCAATAGTCAGTGCAACATGTAGCAATTGTAAAAAAAAATCTCAAGCCAAGTATTCTTCTTGCTATTGAAGAGGAATGGAGGCACACAGAGACACTGTTGTGGTTTAACCCCGCAGGCAGCCAAACACCACAGAGCCACTCGCTCACTCCCCACCCCCCAGTGCGATGGGGAGAGAATCGGGAAAAAAAAAGTAAAATTCATGGATTAAGATAAAGACAGTTTTAAGGAAGGGAAAATAATAATAATAATGATAATAATAATGGTAGAAAATACAAAATGAGTGATGCGTAATGCAATTGCTCACCACCTGCTGACCAATACCCAAGCAGTGATCGCTACTTCCTGGACCACGCCTCCTATTTATATACTGAGCATGACGTCATATGGTATGGAATACCCCATTGGCCAATTGGGTCAGCTGTCCTGGCTATGTTCCCTCCCAGCTTCTTGTGCACCTGGCAGAGCATGGGAAGATGAAAAGTCTTTGGCTCGTAGACTACTTAGCAACAACTAAAAACATCAGTGTGTTATCAACATTCTTCTCATACTAAATCCAAAATGCAGCACTAGGAAGAAATTTAACTCTCTCCCAGCCAAAACCAGGTCAGACACTCGAGTGAGGTGATGCAAAACCTGGGGCCAACTTAGCTGGTCCCCTGAGCTGTGCAGTGTGTGACAGGAGGAAAGTCTGCGGACGGTCTGGGCAGTGTGTACTGTTTGTCAAATTGAGCCCTGAATTATCTTAGGACAGCTCCTTTGAATTTGCTTTATTATAATAGGAAATTGGCTTGTTATTTCACTAATTTTCTCTGAGAAACTACTTTGTCTAATGAAAAGGATATGCTTTCTCAGTTACAGGGAAAGCATTAATAACCGTAATTGCCACTTATTAGCAATGTTACAAGATGCTGAGCACATAAGTACACTTTCTAAGTTTTAACAGTCTATAAAAAAGAACAGCATTAGAGATAATACAATCACTACTAATCATTTTCTGGCTGGAAAACAAGATTTTTACAGAAATATTTGAACATTTCACATATGGTTGTACAGTGGTATGGAATGAGATCAACTACTAGTATTTTCAGGATGGAAGGATAGTGAGAGGAGTTATCTGATATAACTAAAAATTCTCCCATTTAAGTCTTTCTGCATCCTCCCCTGACTCAAAGCTGGGACTTGAATGTTGCCCCTCCACATTGCCTGGATGCTCTCTCAGCCTCTGCCACTGAAATCTAAACAACATACTCTTCTTGATAAAAGCAGTTGTACAGACATAAACTGTATGTAGATGAGCTATGACCTTTTAAAAAGTGATTTGGCACCCATTTTTGCATGAGCATTTTTTTGCAGGCTAACTCCTTCAGTAGAGTTTTTTGTCATTTAGGGATATTCTGGTTTTATTTTGCACTACCAGGTACCTATTTCTTAATGACAATTCTGTAACGTGGCTTTGTGGACAAAACTTAATGTTTTTTAAAGTCTTTTATGAATTGGATAAGAATTGTCCTTTTAAAGTCCAAATGTCTAGTTTCTAATAAAACTATATGCTTTTGTGTTGGAAAAAGAGGATATGCTAATAGGTGTGTCTGTATATATACATATATACACACTATATATATACACACCCCTCTTATAATACCAAGCTCTACAGAACTATATCTTCAGTGGATGAATAGATTCTGATACAGATCTTTCATAAATGGATTTGCCTTTGCAGTAACACCAGGCATGGAAAATTTCTCCAGAAAGTTATGAGCATGAAAAAGAAAGTGTTGTAATAGACACTAAACATGCTCGCATGCATCTACTGCCAGTGAAAGTTGTATATCTCCTATTGTGATCTATGATGGTTCAGACTCCTCAATTTATCCCTTATGGCCCATCAAACACAGTATTTCTGTGCACAAAGTTTTGTGGTCCTTTTAAACTGATACGTCCTTGGATCTGATATAGCACTTTGTTACCTCTTAGAGTCATGTTGGAAGAATTGTTTCATTCAGAGCATTTTGAATAGAGTACATAAGTACAATCCTTTACGGTCCTTGAGAACTGATAATGTGGGAAAGGATACTTTATGTCAAAATGTTATGGCTGTATTATCGTTATAGAAAAATATATTTTCCAACACTGATTCAAATCGAAGAACATTTCAGGAAATGTACTTAATCAGATGAATAATTTATTTTGTACTGGCAGTGTTGCATTAACATAGGGAATTTCAAAGTGGTGTAAAGGACATAGACAAGCAGGCAATGAGAGCTGAGTGCCTAATGAATTTAGCCATTCAAATGTCCAAAAGTATATTAATGGATTACTTATGAAAATCAGCAGTGCTAGTTGTACAGATTGATAATAAATTCTGTTTCATTACAGTGACCGGTATTTCAAGATTTAAAACTCAGACTGATTAAATCAAGTAAAATATGCATGTAAATTGTCATTATGTGGATGGTTACACCTTACCATATTAAATTTGGATTTTATATTTGCTCCACACTTTATTTTGCAGCTCGTTTTTTATGATGGTTCATTCCTTCCACATCACAGATTATAAATTCAGCTGTATTTTATTTCATGGTAGGCTTTGGATGTAATGGTTGGGGGGGGTGTAAACTTTGTTTCTCTTTTTTTCCCATTTTCCTGTGTCAGTATTTTATACAAGGTCAATAACAAGCTTCAGTGTGTTTACAATTACCAAGAGGATGGGATTTGTTATTGTGCACAGACAAATGTGCTGATGCTTCCATTATTTATGGATAGGAGATAAAAATCGTGCAACGTACTGAGACAAAAG
Source organism: Pelecanoides urinatrix (assembly GCA_013400755.1). Taxonomy (NCBI): domain Eukaryota; kingdom Metazoa; phylum Chordata; class Aves; order Procellariiformes; family Procellariidae; genus Pelecanoides; species Pelecanoides urinatrix. The sequence goes on from VZTQ01010894.1 coordinate 746,675, forward strand.
TAAGGTGTATGTTTTATATCTATATTTTTGATGAGTTCTGTTAATAGACATTGGGCAATGCATGGCTCTGTGACTGTGTAATGTAAATTTTTCTTTGTAGTAAAGCTGTCAAAGCTTTGTGGGTTTTTTTTATGACTCACGTTTATGAAACTTGGAAGCAAACATCTCACTTCCTATAGTATTTAAAACCAGAACTGATTGTTTTGAACTGTCTGCAATCCAAAGGGGTACGTAAAAATAGGACAAACATATTCCCTTAATACTGAGGACATTTACAGGAAACTTTTGCCATGAGAATTGAATTTGTCATTAGAAAAGAAGGGCACAATTTATTTTAAAAAGTCCCTGAAATGTCCTTAAAATCCAGATTACTGTGGTCCTTGGTTCAGCCGGCAGTGCTTAATTACAGACTGAGCATTTGGCAAGGGCTCTGGTGAGCCCCGCTGTGCCTGGGGAAGGTGAGCAGGAGAGGGGCAGGATCCCGTATTGTGCGTGGTTTTAGAGCATCCCTGGAAGGGGACGTGGAACAGCTGGGACCTGGGTCTCAGTCACCTCCTTTCCCTGCTGTGACAACGTGGGATCAGTATCTCCTGCACTGGATTCCTGTCATTTGGGGTTTCAGAGGTCTGTGTCACATCGTTGCTTGTCTGTTGGGTAATCTCACTGTCCTGTGATGAAGCAGAAAATGCCCAATTTCTACCGTTTAGAAATGGGTTTTATTCCAATCAGTTTGCATTGGGTATCGACGCAATAGCCCTCTTCCTTGCCTTGCTCCATCCCGTAGTATGATGTTAACGGATCTATTCTTTGTTACTTTATCTTTCAATCCCCATTGTTTTCAGCTGGCTGTTAAATTCGTTTGACAGTTCTGTCTCTACTAATCTGTAACACCTAGAAATGCCAGTGCAACAGGCATAAATAACAGGGGAGTATCTTTACCTCCTACTTTAGGCTGGTCTTACAGTCATATCTAAAGCTCACAAAGAGTCATTATAGAAAATAACCCTTTATAATTGGGGGAATGAGAGCGATTTTTTCCAGGAGAAACTCAGAGCACCTGTCTGAGATTTGCATTTTGAATTGCTCTTGAGGGAGTCTCTCTCCCTTTTCCTGTGAACTCAGGGGGAACAGAGTTCCTAATCTCCTGAACATCATTGCGGCTAGAATTTGGGAGGTATGAATCCCTTCTTGTGTGTCTGTGTGATGAACAATTGTCCTTTGATCTGCAGCTTGTAAAGTAGTTGAGTGGAAAATTTGTTATGCTGTGATTGCACAGCTGGGTGATGTTACTTGAATATAGATCTTTCCCAGGACCATGGATTTGTTACTTTACCTTTCTCCAGCTCTTATCACAAGCTGCTGATTAGATCCAAGCAATACTATTCTTTTTGTCTTTATTATGATATCTAAAGGTAGAATCCAATTTGTTTCAAATTTTCCTTGGGAATTTATTTTGTACTGTATAGTAACAACCTGGTTTAGATGAAAAATGTTTGAAAGTGTAATTTTATTGAGTTTTGCTTTGTGTTAAATTCACACCACCTTACTTTATTCATTCTCTAGCTAACCTGAATAATGAAAACTAGACTGACTTCCAGAATCACACAAAACCTTTATTAGACTGTAAGCCGTTCTTGAATGTTATCTCTTACAGTGAAAGGTGGAAAAGGAAGAAGACATCTTTCTGAAGGCAGGGAGAACATTTCTATAATTGAGCAGTGGCCTTTATTGAGAGGTGGATATGTTTTCTGTAGAGTTATTTTAAAGATCTTGAGAACAGCAGCATTTTTATAATGAGAGGATAAGTGTGCGTGTTGTCTAGAACAAGGCTGTTTACATGCCTTTTTTTTTTCTCTGATGCCACTGCTAGATGTAGACAGTAATTATGTTTGTTTTAATACAGCCAAGCTATTTAAATTTTAACTTTAGTCTCCATCACATATGCTTCAGATCTACCTCAACTGCTAAATATGTTATGCAGGAAGGATAGCATAGTTTTCTGATCACATACTCAGCATTGTATTGTGGGGCATATAAATGGTTCCTGAAAGCATTTATGACAATGTAGCTATCCTTCCAGACCGGAAAACAATGAACATTTAAATACCTTATTAATAATTTCTATATTGTTCTAATGTTGGTTTGTTTTTCTGTTGAGATATGATGGGAATTCTTTAGCTAGGTTGCCCTCCAAACAATCCCAGAACAAATGCTTATTAAGGGACCAGGTTGCCCAGAGTGGTGGTAGGCGCCCCGTCCCTGGAGACATCCAAGGTCAGGTTGGACGGGGCTCTGAGCAACCTGACCTAGTTGAAGATGTCCCTGCCCATGGCAGGGGGTTGGACTAGATGACCTTTAGAGATCCCTTCCAATCCAAACTACTCTATGATTCTATGATTGTAAACCTTTATTTCCTATATTAATCTCAGTGCATCTAGAATAGAAATGCACTCGTGTCAGGGGAAAAAGTTATGCCAATTTAAGCTCTTAGCCGTTGCCATGACTTGAGTAAGATGGCAAACCCACGTGAGCTGAAAGGAAGAAAAAGGTTAGGATGAGAAGAAGGTTGATGTGTTATAGCCTGGTAGCAAAGCTTGGTGGGATGAGCATGGCTCAGACCTCAAGGGTGGTCCCAGGGCAGAAGGCACTTCCCCTGCACGAGGGAGGAGGCGCCGGGAGGGTGGTGGTGCCACCACGTCTCTGCTGCTTGCAAGGCATCTTTGAAGTTGAAGGTCATGTCCAGCTTACAGTTTTTGTTGAAGTACATTCTCCTTGTATTTTTGACCCACACAATCATTACATTACTGAAGTCCCCATAATAAAGGTGTATGTGGAAAACTGCTGTTACTGCACTGTCCTTCCCTCTAGCCAGGGTATCAGGCACGTAATTCCTTCCAGGAGTCATCACCAGCCACGTTGCACAGCGAGAGACTTAAATTCTACCTTGTGTGAATATGAGCACAGTGAGGCTTCCACGGAGTTCTTCATTGGTTTATTTTTATTTCTTTTATTCCCAGTTTATTAATGCTCAGATGAAACTGTGCAACTTTTATGTAGCCCAACTCTTAACCAGTCAGCTAAAATGTTAATGTATTTTGTGATGATGGTCTTGAGGTGTAGAAGAGAAAATGGATATGCATTTTTAGTCTGATTTATGTAAGATTAGGTGTTGGTTTATAGCTTCTAAGATAAGGTTAAATCTCCTTGTTCGGTGCAGTTTCCTAGAAGGAAGGTTAATTTTGGTCAGTTGAGTTTAAAGCACTGTATTTTTAAGTTTTAAAAGCTCAGTAGGGAACTAATATCTGGCATATCCATTCAGCTTTTGCTGTCTGGACTCATTAGAGGAGATACACGAAGAACTGAGCTATTCTTTTCGAGATCCACTATAACCAGACAGAAGCTCAGATTTACATCATATATCCGATATCTTTAAGGTTTATTAATATTTTCTGAGCTACAGGTAACAACTGTAGAAAACATACATTCCTATAAGGTATTAAGCAGTGACATATAAAGACATTATTCATTTTAGAATTAGTGATTTATTCTACTCCAGTTAAACTTATAATATGGGAATGAAGTATTTCAAATGGAATAAAATCAGGTTTGATTATTGCTTCTTAATAATATGTTCAGTGCATTATTCACAGGTTTAACTTTCTGACTACCATATAGCCATTATATTTTATTCTTGTAAGTATATATGAATGTAATCAGTAAAATGTGCACACTCAGTAATTATTTCAAATCTGTCTTTGGATAAATAGTAGGGAATGTAATAATGATGGGAAGAACATCAGTGTAGCTTAAGTTTTACAATTTGTTACTATCTTGTTATTTTTACCTTTACAAGTAGCAGTCTTGTAATGGTACAGGGTAATTTCTCTCTGGTTCTCTATAATCACAGTAATTAGAAAGACCGTACCATCATCTCAAAGGCAGGATCTCACTGCCACTTGAATGCATAATTTTGTGCTTGAATTTCTGTGGTATGGAGGAATAGGAATTTATTTGATCTATTCATACTTCTCTAGCCCACTTTTCCCGCATCTCCACCTGAACAGAGATTTTCCTGGTCCCCTGCAGCCTTTGGGGGTCTACAGGAGCAATTCTGTTCTCGGAGCATGCTGTGTTTGGGGTCTTGTTGATCAAAATGTTTGTCAAAATGCCAGTTGAGTTGAGGAAACATAAGAAAAAGGTCAAACACAATAATTCTATGTTTCTCTTTTAGAAATCAGTGTGATGGCACTAAATTTTCAATGTGCTTCAAGGCTTCTGAACTGAAAGCAGAAAATGGAGGAAAGCAACGAGGGGAGAGAAAAAGAACCAGAGATTTTATTAACTGGGTGAGGTGGCCTGAAGATTAAAAAAAGATTAATAATTATGCAAGCATTAAGCATTGCTAATTGTTTTAATCAGCATGTAAAAGAGGTCTCGAATAGAACATATCGCCACTGAAGGGTGGACTCTGAGCTTCTCACCTGCGGCTGGTCTGTGGTTCTCCTTCATGGCCTCGTGCTGCCTCGGTGCTGCCAAATGCCGCCATGCACTGGCTGCCACAAACAAAGCCACTCCTATACATTTTATAAATCACTGCATACATCTTACCTTATAGGTATGGAAGTGTCACCAGAGAGTAAAGCAAGAGACTTGGGTCTAATAGAGGCCTGTACTTCTAAAGGTTTTAATTTCTTTTTCTCACGCGGTTTCTGGAGGGCTATTTATTGCTTTGGATAAGGGGTAGAACATTTTCACGTGCCACTATATTTTGGATATGTATTTTAGACACCTTAAAAATACGTTTCCCTAAGATAAGTCTATCTATTAACACACAAATTTCAGGTATGTACTTCTACAAATGAATACTCTAAGTGTGGTAGCTTAATTTTCT
>VZTQ01010894.1:751576-821251 GCA_013400755.1 Pelecanoides urinatrix
TGTTTTGTTTTGTTTTGTTTTGTTTTGTTTTGTTTTGTTTTGTTTTGTTTTGTTTTGTTTTGTTTTGTTTTGTTTTTTTCCCTCAGTTCTGGGTTGAGCCCAAAGCTCAAATTTCACTCATTTATAGACTGGAGAGATGTGCTGGAGAAACCCACAAAATTAATACTTTGTTCCTGTTACTAGAACATGTTTTGCTTAATTTTTCATGGAAGAAAAAAGTTCTTGGTTCTGGAAGTTTTTCTTTAATGTTAATCATTTTTCCTTATTTAATTGATAAGTAAACGCACTTTATGAGAGATTACTTTGTGGCATAATAGAGATGATGAAAATTAGTGTGACATAGAAAGCAACCTTCCTTTTATAGAACTTTTAAGAATTTGTCTTCCAAATATTTTTGTAAGTTATAAGCACGTCCTCAAACTGTCAGCTGTTCTTGTGTGTGTATGTCTTATTAAGACTTAAATCCAAAGTTCATTTTAACTACTGAGGGTATTTCCATCACCTTTAATGGGTTAAAGTGAGATACCCACTGGCAAATCTCTTGTCTACAGCCCATCTCTGGCTGTTGCTTCTTAAAGACCAATTCTACCGTTGTCTGCCCTCTATCTGGAATTACAGTTAGTGCTAGAAAACGCATCCAGTGTTTTCACTCACTGAGATAGCTTTGGTTATGGAAGTAGTCCTCGTAATCGTATAGTCAGGCATTATTGATGGAATACCTGAGAAAAGTGTGCAAAATGCAGGTGATTTCAAGTGTGCTGCAGTTCTCAAAAATCCTTTTACCAGCTCGTTATTTCTTTCATCAGGTTTGTTGGTTTTTTTTTTTTATCAGATTGAATTTCCAATCAGCCCTCACACCTAGTGAATTATTAAACTGCAGCTTATATTTGGCAGGATGATTACTGTGTAAAGTTTAGCCAGCCAGTATAGCATTCACTGGGAGCTTTACCTACATTAATATACCGAAAACAGGCCAGCATCTCTTCAGAAAATGAATATGACACTTCTTCATAGATTTTTCACAGTAACGGTATCTCATTCTTCGTTAACTTTCTCTGTTATGGTGTAACTCTTGTGGTCAAAATTCTGTTGTTGGTATTTTGGAAAGCTTTGGACAGCACTAGAAATAGCAAAGCAGTATGATAACTAAATAACCAGAAAATAGGTATTTAAAATCTTTATTGCTCTTCCATTTAATCCAGTGACTATTTGGTTGAAGGGTAAGGGTCAAGCTGAATCGAGCAGTGATCAAAGATAGTGCAGAAAAGGTACAACGTGTGCCTGCAATTAACCTAAATAAATAGTCAGGATAATAAATGAGACACCCTTTTGACTTGCTAACAGCTCTGCTTCAAGTTTAAAACAAACAAACAGAATGTCTGAAGAAAATCTGTAAATTACTCTTCAATATACAAATTGCTATCGAAATTCTACTTTTGCTGAGCAGGGATGAAAATGCCTGTTCAAAGACTGACACAATTGTTATGCCTTCCACTCTAGGAAATACTATTTATTATTAAAAGACATTTTTTTGCCAGCGTTGCAGCAAAAGGAATATAAGCTTCTTTGGAAAGCAAATATACACTGTAATAAAGATCATTACAACTATCTCATACATAGAAAGGTTAGTGACAAAGCGCAGGAGATTATAAATGTATGCTTATAAATTAAAAAAAAAAAAAAAGTCATTAAAACATTTCCTTGTCATACGGAAAACAAACTCCTTAAATTTATAAAAGCAATTCCTCTAGTAAAATGATGTTTTAGACCTGCCATCAGTTTTTGCCAGCTAGTTTTCAAGCCTGTCACTTTGTGCTGACTCAGACGTGTGCAGTGCAGTGCCGCTGCTGCAGAGACGGTTAAAAATTTCTGGGGCTGGTTGGGTGGGATGACAGTCTAGTCAGGGAGAAGGAACATTTGCAATGTATATTCCTCAGTCGTGGGCAGGCAGAGACCATGTGGGACTGGAAATGAAGCGGGGTCTTCCTGCTTTGCTTTGTTGTGAATTAGATGCCAGGCAAGCCCTGCAAATCCTGTGGAGCCTCCCGTCAATCCTGGGGGTAGCAAATAGTTTGGTACCGCTCTGTAGTAAACCCTTTACTGGTGAGTAAAGGTGGAATAACAACTTTGGAGAAAAGTCTTTTTTTTTTTCCCTGCACCTTTATTACAGTATTGAAGTTTATATGGATTCAGGAAAACAGGGAACTTATCATTGATCTAAAAAGTGGATTGAATTAAAATAAAGAATACCGCTACATTTCTTCTACTTTTTTTTTTTCCTCAGCAATTTCACTGGCAGCCTCTGTAGGATCCTCAGATGCATATATACTAATATTGCCATTAGAGAGATTTTAAAACATGTGTGCTTTAGAAAGAACTCAGACATGCGGGTGTATTACCAGAAAATGTCTGTCCTACAGTGCTGGATTTGCAAATGTTATAGCCTGGTGATCAATCACATTAAATCATACAGTTAGATGACTGACTCATCCATAAAGAAACCTGGTAATTATAGTCTTGAAGTCAATGGTACTGAAATCAGTCGCATGCAGCAGCCATAATTATAGAATATGATGCTCACATGATGCTCCACCATCAGAAGAAAACGTCCCCTCCTCCACCTCCCAGAAATAACAGGAAAATTAACAGAATAAAATGCTGATAAATTTAGGAATCCTTATCAAACCACTTATGAATCATCTTATATCATGCTCACAAGGTCAGCATATCTCTCTCACAAACAGTATATTTTGTAATGCCAATACAAATGGGCTGGAACTTCAGAGGGAAAATCAGTTCTGAAGCAGTGCAAGATATCTGAATTATTCATACCTCGAGACATGTGTTCTGTGAATTGTTTGTTTTTTAATGCAGTTCACAGATTCATAAACTGTGTTAAAATCCAGTGATCTCTTGGTATGTCAAAAGTAGTCTCAAACTTGGCCGAGAGCCTGCATTACTGGGCCTGATAAAAAGCCTGGGTAAGATCATGGACTTTTTGCGCAGGAAGCAACCTGCAAGAAGCAGAAGAAAGGGAACAGAAAAAAAAGAACCTTCTTTTAAATGTTTGTGAGCCAGCGTTATGCTTTTACAGCATAAAAGTGATAATTTATGCTTGTAATTTATCCTGATTGTAGCTTACGGGTTATGATGTAGCTTTTGGGTCAATCCTTCCATGTTTCAAAGACTCTGGACTAAAAGAGAGAAAGATAGAAGAGAGATTATGACAGATGGATCAGTATATTGTATTTAAGGAAAATATAGGGCTAGAGTTGGATCAGAATGAAAAAGTTTTGATTTTTTTAATAGCATTTCCACTTTGTTGCTGTTGAAACAGGTTGGAACTGAAAAACGCCTTCAACCGCTGTTGCTGGGGAAGGCTGTTGATGGAGAGGTTCCCAGGCCACAGCCCTGCACCGGCTCATCGTTGGTCTCTTGGCCTCCTGGGGCTCCGCAGGGGCAGCCCCCCAGTCCTTCCCTGCCGGCCTTTGTGCCCGCCAGGCTTTCCCGTGGGTGAGCACTCGCCTCTGTTCGGACACGGCAGCTCTTCCCTCCTGTTTCCCTCCTTGTTTTTAGCCTGACCATTCCATAATAGGAATAAGCTAATGGGCAGAAAGGAGGAATCTCCTGATAGTACGTGGACAGACCTGTTGAGAACACAGTCCTCTGTGTGACAGACAGGACTGTTCAACAGGAGTCTTCTGGTGGTTTCCTGCACATCCCTGAGGACTAACCTTAACCTTTTCTCAGGCCTCAACCTTGACTCTAGCCTAACTGGGGTTTTATTACAGCAGTGGGGCTCAGTGATGCTGGGAGAGAAAGGGTGACAGCTGGGAACATGCTCCTGGAAACCGCAGAATGCCAAGTGCCATAATGCTCCTCTTCCAACGGCAGGGTAGTCCCTAACAGTCTCCGGAACCTTGCATCCTTCTGGGAATACATCTGTAACCAGAAAGACAGAACGATTACTCCAAAGCCACTAATTTCAGCCCCTGTGGCTCTTCCCTAGGACATGTAAAATGCTGCTGTCGTTCTGCATCTGCAGTCTCTGGCTTTCACAACCCCCCAATGAACACAAACCCTAGTCTTTCCTGAACCTGGGCTAGTATAAAAATATGTGGCTACCAAAAATAGAACAAACACTTAGGAATATTCCTCAATATTGAGAAAAATTCCTCAACAGAGGAAAGCAGTGTGGTTGGGAAGAGAGAATAACTTGAAATGTCTTGATCCATTGGGCAGTGTCAAATATCCAGAAGTTATGAAGGATGTGCAGTTTTCCTAATGCTAACCCAAATCGTAACCCTACAGAGGAGTCCAGGTCAGCCCAGGGCATGCTCTGCCTGGCAGGAGGGGATGGAGGGGTCGGCTGCAGCCACCCATGGGAACCTGCCAAAGGGTGCAGTTAATCCAGACCGGGAGCCCCCGCTCCCGTACTGACAACATCTAGTACTTTGTTGTTTCATAAAACGTACTCATATTTCAAGTCCCCGTCCTATTTTGGGGTATTTGTTTAATTTACCTGCTTTCCTTCTATTTTAAATTAACATACAAGTGTGTTGGAGGTTTCCTTTTTTTACTGTCCAGTGCAATGGTCCTTCAAGATGCTGCTGTGGTGTATGTGAAGTATGGGAAATAGTAATAGGAAAGATTTAATATCTGTTTGCCTAGCTCGGGAAGGACAGGACTGGTAAAACAGTGGAAGATAAAGGTAAAATGTAATGTAACATATTTGATTTCCTAAGTCTAACAAAGATAGAGGAAAGCTGTATCTCCCTCTTGATTTGCGCTGCTGGAGCGGCTCTGCTGAGCTTGTTCTAAATGCTTTAAATTGAAATTCTCGGTAAATACAGGAATGAAATACACACAGAAGATAAGATCTACGAAAAAACGGGGATCTTCTCATAAAAAATGTGCGATTATCAGACCTTCAGTACCGCCACCAGGAACGCAGACGGAGCTATTCTGTCCTGGCATCACTAGAGGGCACTCAGCAATTGCATTTTGCTATCTTGCCATCCATTTCAGAGACGTTACATGTTCCTTTTCTTTAAAATAAAAGACAACACACGTATTAAATATAAAGGTTTCTCAGGCATCACAACAGGATTTATTGCTGATAAATAATTCTCAATAGAAATGTAAAATAAATGTTGTGTATAAATAGTGCTGCAATACAGCACTTTGGGGAGTGAAGGAAGTTTTAATTCCAAATAACAGGTATTTATTTACGTCTGATGAGAGACAGGATGTTCTGGAGTCACCCTTGCATGATGACTCTGTCCAAGCACGCTTACAGCTGAGCAGGGCAGGAAGCAACTCCCAGCAGAATATTCTCCAAGCAGAAAAGTGCTGGTAGAAAAGAGGTTTCTCGTCTGCTTTTTGCGTCGGGAATGTGTGGAGGACAGATAAGGTGAGAGAGAAGCAGGCGGGAGGTGGCATGGCTGCCGTGCAGTGCTGCGTGCCCGGGAGGACGGCTCCCAAACAACAGCTCATGAACTAGCCCCTCACCTTCAAATGCAAACCAGTTAAATAGAAACCATTCCGGATAGTAAGTGCAAAATTAACTTGCAAGCCCCAGCTATACACTGTGCGCGTTTTCCCCTAAACCCAAGAAAGATGGGACCAAAGTTGTCTGGACGAAGGCTTGATTTTCATTGTACGTTGTGTGTGACCTGCAGGAACGTTTTCTGAGGAGTGGAGAGTTCTGCTGCTGGAGAGCTCGAGCTCTGGCAGCCTCTCGGGAAATACATGAGAGATTAATAAGGGACAGTACAGAGGCACCTGTAGGACAGTGTAGCATCATGCTGCTGAAGCAGCTGCCAAAGCAGAAATATTGTGGCCATACTTTGCCTAGACTAATCAATAAATTGTTTGGATGGATAAATTAATCTTGTTGAGATTGCTTTTTCAGGGATTTTTTTTGTTGACTTACAGATAAGTTACTTATTGCAAATGCAGGCTGAGCTACAGCCTTGTCCTGAGCCCCGCTGTCCTCCTGGCACTGAGCAGGGCTCCAGAACAAGTCCACTTTCAGGGTTTTCATAAGTCCACATCTATTTTCTGGCTAAAAAACGGAGACTGAACTGTTGGAACTTCTCTTATCTCTCTTTCCATGTGCCATTAGCCTAGTGGTGAGCTCTGTTGTTTAAATTAAGCCCCTCTGTTTTCACCAGAGGCTTTCCCGGTGCAAGACAACTGTCCCGGCATCTTCTGCCATCCTCCTCGGAAGGGAAGTCCTGAGCAATTAGGTGTGATCCGAGTGCTCCTTCCTTCTCCGCTCTCATCAGAAAACACAATATGCTTAGCAGGCGTAGGGCTGCGAAATTGTCTCAGCCATTCAAGCCTGTGGCAGAGACCAAAAGCCAGATAGAGCGAATCTCTGCATCTGCCTCTGAACTTGGCTTAGGAGGCTTATGGAGATGGCTGGTTGAGCCACAACGCTTTAAAGCAAAGTTGAAGGCATAAACCCAACATTTTTCATACTTATGGGGACGTAAGTTTTTGTTAAAAGTCTGTCCGTTGGCTACTGCCAAAATGGATTCTAATTTTTTTTTCACAGGAAGTCTATTTTAAGAGAAATACAGTCTTCAGATGAGTGTATTATAAAAAGACAGATACTCTGTGTAATCTTCAGAAGGTACTAAAAAATATGTGCGCAAGCTCTGACCCCAGAAATGAGCATTACTGTTCTCCTTGCTATGCTGTTCCTTTTACTTTCAAATCAACTGTAGTAAAAAGAAGTGGTTTCTCTTTTCAGGAAAGAAAGAGGAGCTAGCAGCCTATTTATATTGAATTGTGTTAATGACCTAGAATATTTTATGTCCTTAAATGCTGTAAAATATACTAAATCTGAGTTAGTAAAGGGCTGTAGTATTGTTTGAGGTCTCAAACTTCTATTAAAATGCTGCTGCTTCATCTTATGCCATCCTAAAGACCATGGAACTTTGAACTTTGATGTTTTGTACAGGTGCGACATCATAGATGGTTGAATATACAACAGATGTTGGAAGTATAAGTTCACAAACGAAAAAATTTGCTTGACAAGAGTACATATATTGGTGGTTCCTCTTCAGATCAAAAATAACTGTGGCTACAGCTAGGAATTGCCAGTGCTGTGATGAGTTTATTCAAATGAGGTCACTTTATACTAATGGAGGATGTGTCGTGTTGTTCTGGAAGAGAGCAAAAGATCAGGCAAATGTTTTGGGAAAAAAATTCAAAGTGCTTAGTCATTTTGTATTATTTCTGAGAGCAAAGGCATTCTTTCCTGGTTTTGTAGGTATTGTATAGCAGAACATCAAACGCATGAACCAAAGGACAGAACTGATGAAAACACAAAGGTAAAGAAAACAGGTGATGAGCTGCCAGGAAAAATCTCATCCTTTTAAAACCACATTCCTATGACTGAGTTTTGTTATGATTTTTAACTGTACATTATGAGAAATAAAAGCCAAGCATTTGAATTGGCCAGTGGATCATAGCATAAAAGGGCTTGAATGAGGGCCTTTGTAGTTTGTTTTAAAAGAGATTTCTTTTTGTAATAGTGAGAAGCACTGGAGAAACATAAATTGATGGGTGGGAGAGATTAATTCAGACAACTGTGGTTTTCCTGAGATTAGGGTTCAATAGGAGGTTGAAGGTGGGAAAGTAAGGAGGAAGAAAAATTTAATTTGAAGGTTTGTCCCCAAACTTGCATCCCTTGGTGTCTCTCAATATCAGAGAGAGAGTATGTATTCAGCATGCAAAGTTCTTAAAATCTGGATTGTTGCATTTCATCCATGCTCTGTAAATCTCAAGAAGGAGATTTCTCTCGTGCAGCATGGAGTAATATATCAGACCCTAAACTCTCTTCAGTTATACCTTGTCAAAAGCTGGTTTTCCAGCCTGCAACAGCTAATGATCAATAAAGGAAGACAAATAATTTGATTTGGGAAAATGCCTTATGGAAAAATCTTATTTAGGGATCTCATGTCTGTCTCTTCTATGTGGGCTGTAGCTGCTAAAAATAACAAGATAGAAAACTAATGCCATAATACACTAACGAAGTTTTCTTTAGTTCTCCTAGGTATCTCACCCAGGGAGCAATATATTCTCACATTTGACTTCCATTGACATAATTATAGGTCGAGGTCTCTTAACAGCTTTGATCGCAGCACTTGTTACATTAGGTATTATCTGGGTGCCTGATGATGCAATTTGACAGCTTCGGATGTAGCCGTGGGAGCTCATGGAGACGGTCCATGCCAGCCTGTCTCTGCTCCTACGAGGTAGATGCCCAGGTAGACTTTCCTACTCCAAATGTGGACAGGTAAACAGTGTGTTAGATTGATTTACTAACTGCTGTGGAAAACCCAGCCATCCTGCTGCTTTAAATACAAGCTGTAAGTGTTTAATGCCTTCAGTAATCAGACAGTTTTGATTTTGGTACCTGTATGTAGATTTTAGGAACCTGACTTCAGGTATGCAGGCTTCAAGACTTTGGCAGTTTCGATGAGTAATGGTGGATAACTTAAAGGAATGTTTGCAATTGCTATAATCGTCTCACTATATTGTGTTTTGCATTGCCACAGCAACAAATTCCAGTGTGACTGCAGGGATAACAGCAATGAACTAGCTCAGTATAACATCTCCTGATAAAGATCGGAGAAATGAAGAAGACAATTCTCATTTTTCCTGCATCCTCGAATGATGTGAAAATTCTTGGTAATTTCTCTGCATAGAAATCAAATCTAGTCTATACATTTGAATTGCAGTCCCAGCATCTACAGAAGCAGGTTTCAGGGTTAATTTTTTCAGCTCTGAGAGTCAAACACCGTTCTTCTTTAATTGTGTTATGTATTTCAGTACGCAAAATGCTGTATTTAAATAGGAACTGGATTATTTCATTATTCAAGTTAATTAAGATGGTTAATTAAATACTACAACTAATGTATTATGTATGTTACATTTTATTTCCATTAAAAGTGATTTTTAAGTACAGCATAAATTAATAATTTTAGATTCCAAATCAACTTTTGTAACTCTTTTTCTGTATTGCCATACTCCCCACGCCCCCAGTATTTCCAACTTTGACACAAGAATCAGAAAAAGCATTTGTGGAAACCCATGCTAGTTCACAAATTTCCAGTTACTTATTTCAGTAATGGTGTTTTAATCCAGTATTTTAGTTCCACCTTTTTCAGTTGCCTAATATACTGTGAGCAAATTAACCCCAGCAACTTACCCATATTTTCTAATTCCTCCCATAATCATCTTTTCATATGCTCCTGATTTCTGTTTTGGGTTTGTTTGGGTTGTTGTTGGTGTTTTGTTTTTTTACTTTAATTTCTATGTTCAGAACAGAGCAATTACCTGATTTTCTTGTAGATAAACTGCTAAGAGTGTTACAGCTGTCCTCTCTGAGAAAGGAGAGGTCCACGTCTTGCCCAAGTCTAAAGCCATTCTTTACTCAACACATAAAGGAGTTTTTCTGTACAAATATGATATTGTTTACTCAATATTAGTTAACTTGGAGAAGTCAGGGAAAAAAAAAAAGGTTGTACTGTTGGAAGCTTTCTGGGGCTTTTGTCTGCCTTACCGTGTCATCATCGAGGCTAGGCAAGTAAACAGATTGGGAGATATGGGATGTGCTTTCAAAGTGGCACTTTTTCATGCCACACCATTAAAATAGATAGGCCTTGTAATGCTCTGACGTGATGGTGGGATATTTGTCAATAATGAGCTGGAGAGGTTGTCGTTCAGAGCGTGACCCATGGTTAGCACAGGGACAGCGACCGTGTGTTTCTGTGCATGTATTGTGACACTGTTGTTTCAAAACAGCGTTGGAGTGAGTTAGTGTGAAATCCCCATGGAAACATGACGGTTAAGTGCCATCGTGTCCCCCTGGGAACAGTGGGTAGCTCTGAGTTCATCTGTTTCTTCATTTCTTTTCTCTTCCTCAGCTGTTTGAGCAAGGAGCCAGGCCTGAAGAGCAGTTTCAGGCAGGCTCCTGCCTCTGGCTTCCCCTTGGCTCTTGCTAAGAACTAGTTAAAGTTTAGTAACTTCCAGCCAGAACCAAGGTCTCTATGGTTACCAGAGGCTCAAGTTGTTTTCTAGAAACAATACAAAATTTGAACTGTAAAATTATTGCAAAAGCTCCTTGTCTTATGTTTTGTGTGAAGGACAGTGAAATCCCTTTGCTGAACAAGTTAGCAATCCTTAAATTTATAAAAAAACCTCTCTAAGAGCAAAGTTAGGCTGGGATGGGGGAGAGTGTTACACCAAATGAGGAACACTCCCTGGATCCAGTGTGATAACATCAGTATCTCCTCAAGTTTTCTCCTAGGATTTTCCTGTTCTATCACAAAACTGTTCCATTTCCATACTGGCCATTATACAGCTGCCAGTAAACTGGTCTTTGGCACATGGCATTTATAACGTATTTCAGGAAGAACATAGGAAGCCGGGCGCTTTAGTAAAAGAAATCTTTGTAGATGTTGTAAGACAGGTTTCAATGTACTTCACTGCACAGTGTATCACGGCAAACATGCTCTCCTTTTCTTCCGACAAGGATGTTTGCTTTGCATTGTACAGCTATCACCCCCTTGGCTGACAGAAGCCGTTGTGACAGTATGATGCCTATCCAAGTTTTAAGGCTGGAAAGTAAGGCTGATCTCGTTTGCATGAATTGAGTTTCTGTTTGAATTTTGGCCCACTGCAAAGTTGGCTGCTCATTTTACTAAAGCAAACGCAGAATACTAAACAGGTAATTAATTTATGTTCTTTGCCAAGAGTCAAAAGGCAGTGCTCACCAGGCATTGAAGACTGGCAACAATTTTCACGAAACCGAGCATTTAAAAAATATATATTACTAGGATTTGGATGCAAACTACATAGGCAAATGTTACTACGGTGTGCACATTTTATTTTATTAGTGCCTATATTTTTCTATTTGCTTACTTAAAATGTTCTTTGTGGTTGCAGTTGCATTTGTTAACGGACTACAAAGCACTTAAATGTGGTTGGGATGTCTGGTTTATTTGTGCTGCAGCAGTTTCTTTCTTGCAAGTGGAATAGAGTGAGGCAAGCAGGATTCTGAAGGCAAGCTGCCTTCAGAGACGTAACGAATGAGCTGTGTGTTTTCTTACTAGCAATAACAGGAAGACGAACCAAGTCATTCCAGATTGCCCAAAAAACCTTCTCAATCCAGTCTTGGCTCTTGGGTCTTGGCTGTATTTTTCTGTTGCAAATCCATTGAAGGAGAACGGAGAGGAAAGGGTCTCTGGCCAGGGAGCTGTTCGGAGAACGGCTCCCGTTTACTGTGGGGCTGCTCAAAAAGTCATGAGAAAAGGTGAATCGTTGCCAGTCAAAAAGAGGGACATCTTAGAGAGCTGCAGGCAAGCTAGTGAAGTGAGGCCCTTGGGAGCAGACCAGGCATGCTTGAGCTACATGATGAGGGGAAATCTGAGGCTGGCTCAGGCCAATGCGTTGAGTTGAAGACGTTACTTGCTATTCCAAGTAAGAGAGTGAACTGGACGTTTGAAGAGGTGCTAATAAGGATAAATGACCTTGTTACATGACCAGAGTTTATAAATTAAGGACTCCAGTCCTCTGAAATGGTAAATTAAAGACCCCAGGCTGTGGGAGGACTTCTTGTCCAAGACACAACATTGATCAGATAATTAGGTGTTTTCATGGAAAGAAACTCAGCCACTTCGTTTGATTCCTCCCTGAACCGTTTTTTCTAATACAGCACCCCAAACATCCGCTGGCTTCTTGCTATCTGAGTTGCTATATGGCCATCAGGCATATGGGATTTAAAAGGATAAAAGAGAATTGGAAGTCCTAGATCTGTGATGTGCCCAGATTTCTGCAATATTTGCCTCAGCTGAGAGAGAGGAGCTGACAAGACAAAGCCTCTTGGAAGCACAAATGGTCCATGAGAGTCTGTACAACAAAGCAGTCTTTACAGACAAAGTCAAAACTAAGAGAACTCATACTTATTTTGCTTCTTAATTTAGATTACAGGCTGCTGTTTCTTGAGGATGTGTTTCTTTGTGCTTAACGCTCAGGATTATTTTGACATTCTCCAAAGCGTACGCGCATATTTTTAGTACCGTATTTGTATCAAAAATACTTCGGCTGTAGTAGTCACCCGTAGGCACCCTGGCACAAACTCTAGTCAAAAAGGAAGGCAAAGGAGATGCTACAAAGCAGCAAGGAAAGAGCAATCCAACCCAATGTGTTCAGGAAGCACCTTCATTATAGCAGAGAAGAAAGTAAAAGACAAGCTAGGTCTGTCTTAACATTTTAAAGTACTAAATGTTGAGAGAACTTGGCAGCTGCCAATATAAAGTGTGTTCTATTTCACATTGGTCGTTCTCTGAACTATATGTGCACTAAAGTATTTATTAGTTTGCTGTAATAAAAAGCAAATTGTTGTCTTAAAGCCTCGCTAAATATCTGATGGAATATATAAACTGAATTGTATTGATCTAATCTTGTGAATATATACTGATGTCCAGTCACTTAAAATGCATATAATTGAGTAAATAAGTGCCAAGTACATGTCTGGAAGACAGATTAATGATCTGATGAAGTGATCAAGCACTCAGTGGCTTTTGGCTGATAAATCATTTCAGCTCTCTCATACATATGGCATTTAATTATGGTCATTTAAACCACTGTTTATTGTTGTGCTAAAGCAATCAAAATGTTAACTCAAGGCGTAACAGTTATTGTATCCACAACGTTATAGTTCCTGTATGAGCAACGTTGCCTGTTAAATCAGGACAGATTTGGCTTTTGGAGGATAGAAGTTTCAGATTTTAGACAGAACTTATAATTTTTATTGGCTTAGTTGGTTTTGGGGGATCCTAAACTTTCTAGCTATTTCTCTGCACACAGAGTGATCTTCCTGTTGCAGGATTATGCAAAAATGCCCAAATGAGGAACTGAATAAATGCATTCTGCACCCACCGGCGAGGCTGTGGGGAATGGCTTCCCTGAGGAGCTGCAACCCCTGCAGCTGCACTGGTGTCCCACGGCAGGTCTCCTGCAAATGCAACTAAACCAGTTGCTGTCTGGCCACTTGGGTATGAATTTGGAAATATTCCCTTAATATTCTTCTTCTGTAGACTGAGAAACCTTGCGCTGGAACCGGTAGACTAATCAGTTTTAGCTCAGAAATACTAATTGATACTCAAAGCCCCCAAACAAATACATTTTTTTCTTCCCACTGGAAATCACTTTTATCTTCTGAGCAGCGCAGAGCTGGCGGCAAGTTCGGCTCTTCCCCAGGGAGAACCTGCCTGTGCTGGAGATAGAAAATCCTCCCTCCTTCCCGATTTCTGCATTCATGTTTGGGAAAATTGCCTGCCTGTTTCATTTCACTACTTTCTTTCTGCTCATCTCCACCTTGTAAGAATTTGTAAAAGAAGTTCAGAGGAATGACGGAGGTTTGCACCAACAGCATAAACCAAACAGCCTTTTTTTTTTGTATTGTCTAAATAGTAAATGAGATTAAATATGGCTGGTGGCCGTGCTAGCAGCTCGGGTGGCGAGAAGCCAGAGGGGCTTGGGATGCTCCGCTTGTCGCAGAACGCTACCCCTTTACAACCGAATCACCCTTTCGGTGTTTTGCTGATCCTGCTTGACCAACCTTCACCCCACCGCTCCGTGCATCGGGCATTCAACTATTCTGTCCCCTTTCTGTTCTTTAGAAGGAAAATTGCTGAGGCCAAGCGAGACTATTCCACCCCAAAACCGCCCCGGCGCTGCTGAAATCCACTTTGAAACGAGCAAACGTTACGTAATTCTCCTGGTGTTTTGAGGGGGTGTTGTTTGTTTTTATGGGGCTAACCCAGATGCCAGCACAGCCGGTGGGAGGCTTTCCACTGGCTTAATTCACTGTTGGACCAGGCCTAGGAGACTCTGGCCCCTTAGTCAAGGACTTCCTGATGGCTCCTGATATCTCTATACAGCCGGTGCCAGTCGCCTTCAGCAGCCCGAGCTCCCTTTTGTTTTTGTGCGGTGGACTGGGGTGAACCGCAGCGGTGTTGCTGGGCTGTCCCTCGCCTTTCCCCGCGGTTGGGAGATGGGCTTTTCCTCCACCTTCCCTGTGGGTGTTTGTCCGTTGGCAGGGGATTTGCTTATTGAACTCATCTCGGCAGGCAACCGAGGGAAAGCAAACACTCAACTTCTGCAGCGAGTCTTCAAAGTGTCTACTAATTACGTAACATTTAATTTCCTTTTTTCATATTCTAAGTGGATAAACATAACTATATATAGAAATAAGCAAAACGGGCAATGCCACCAAGAACTCTTTAGGTTTTCTGAGTCTCCTTCCAGCTGCTCCCAGGAGTTGGCCCTGAGGTTTGGAGAGCACCTTCAAGGCCGTGCCGGCGGGGAGGGAGGCTGCTGGGGGAGCAGGGGCCTGGCAATGAGGCCTCGAGCTGGGTTTAGCTGGTCAGGTCTTACACATTAAATCACGGGTCGCTTTGTATAACCTTTTGCTGAATATGGTTTTATACCACTTACACTAGAAATCTGCACTTCGCACTTCGGTCCTGGTGATATAAACATTATCTCTGGTCCTTCTTAGGTCCGCACAGAGATACCTCCACGTGCGTGCTGAACCCTGCTGAAGTTAATGTGCTGAACTGAAGGATTACAAATGACGATTGAATATTTGATGAGGGGAAAAAAGTCTCGTGTATTATAAAGAAGGCCAGATAGGAAGGAGGGGCTGTCTATCTCCTTTTCTCTTGCTTAGGGCCAGTCTTTCATGGCTTCTCTTAAATGGACTCTTACTATTAATTTCTGCTGTAAGCAGGGGGAGGAGCTGTAGAGAGTGTGGCTTTTGCTAAAATGTCATTGCAAGCTGTTACTATTAAGCAAGCCTGGAGGAGGAATGAGGGGAAAAATGTAGTGGTGTGCAAGGCACTGCAATGCTTTTGTTCTGTGCCAGTGCAGCTTTCAGAGCCGAAGCAGAATTTTAGCCATGCTGCAGTGACATTTGTAAATGAGAACATGGCAAGCCCCTTAGTTTGGCCAGAATAAAATGGTCTTTTTAAGGGTGGGGAAAAAAATAAAAAGGAAAAAAAGAAAGAGTCTGGCTTAATGAAAAAGGGGAATCGGTCCAGGGGGAAAAAAAAATAAAAAGGTTTAAGAAGCAAAACAGAATTTAGAAAGAGCACGCATGCCAAAAAGCGAGAGTAATGGACGCAGGAGAAAGGGTCGTGCAGAGGCAGAGTGGGTAGGGCTGGGAGGGAAGGGGCAGCGGAGAGGGGGGAAAGGCTTCTGGGATGGCGCAGAGGCTTAGAAAGCTAAAATGAAAACAAAAGGCCAAGGGGGAACATTCAGATGGATATAAGGAAGAATGAATGGCTGTAAGGCATCTCAGGAATGAGTGTTACAGTCTCCAAACTGAGGATCTTTTTAAATTTGTTTGTTATGAATTTTATTCTACATTCTGTTTTGCCCTTTGATACGAGACTGTTATGTGGAAAATACAACCCCCATGTCAGGCAGCTGACTTTATTCCCCTGAATTTCATGGATCTGTAACATTGCTTAATGCTTTCTTTCATTTCACTGAGAAGGTGACAGATTGATTGTGGGCATCTTTGACCCCCTGTTTGTGCACGAGGACTCTCTGTGCTATAACAAGTGCAAACTGTAAAACATATAAGCAAATTTAAAAAAAAGCAGGCATTCATTTAAAGACCAAGACGAGCAGCTACCCTGTCCCAGCACGAACCCAGAGCAGCAGCCGGTCCCATCTTGCTGCGGACAGGACTGGCAGCAGAGGTGGGCTATCGCCTTTGTTTTTTCCTTTCCAACTCTTGCTGCCTCTTGCCTAATGAGGCACCGGCTATTTGTGAGCACTGAACTGCTCAGGCAGAGCTCAAAGTCTGCTGCAGAACTGACTCTTGTACATAGCAATTGTCGGTAAGGCGTGGAAAAGGCTATAGAGGAATGCCAGCACATCCATCCTGGTAAATCTAACCCATTAGAAATAACCCCTAAGCTTTACTAAATTCCATATCGTGGGGGGAAACACCTGAGGTTTCATTTATCTTTGCTCTCAGAGTGGGTTTGCAGCCTCTTTTCCCAGCAGTGGAGCTCTGCCAGACGAGGCGCTCGCCCTGCGGGCACGGCGGAGAGGGACCATTTAACCGTCCATGAAATGACGGAGCGAGTCTCTGCAAGATTTGCTGCTCCAGCCATTCACAGGTAACCCCGATGCCTTGGTCCTGCCGTGCTGGTGGGCCATGGCACCCTGCGCCATCCGCATCGCTTCTCCATCCTTCCAGGCAGGTTTTCCCATGGTGGAGGCTGGAAATTTGGGTAGAAATGGAGTCCCTGGGATTTTTTCTGTCTTAACGAGGATTGGAAAACATGTCTTCTAGCACTAAACCTTAAAAACAAAGGCTTTGACTGTCAATATAATTGTAGCCTGAATTGATTATTAGGTTATTGCATTTTTGTCGGATTATGCTTTGATGCTTACTTGCAAGAGCTGAACATGCCACTGGTCTGTGCTGGCTGGCTGGGTTTTTTGTAACCAGTTTTTGCAGTTTCACTTCAGAGATTTACACATTCACCCAACAATGCAGTGATTTCATTAAATACGGGGCTTAAGGAAACCTCCAAATCAAAATTCATCTGCTCCGACATGCAAAAATGGGACACATGGAAAATAGTACATGAGATTGAGCTATTAAGAATAATTAATACTAAATTTAATTGACAATTACTTAGCAAGAGTGATATTTGGCTTTAAAAGGCCATCTATATTTATGGTGCTACATAGTACAATAAAAAATAACAATCTGTTTTACTGAGATGAACATAAAGCGGTAACAAATGCAAATGTTGGGTTTCTTTTATCTGCAGGCAGTGCTTCCTCGCCGAGCAGTGCAGGTAGCTGATGGCTGGTGCACACACGTTAATCAGAACTTCAGAAGGCATGTTCTAATTGTTTCTGCATCAGTACAGGCTGGATTTTAATCCTTTTGGGAAAGGAGGCAATAGCTTTTAGACTTGGTGTTATTTACATATAAAAGATTCATCTGTTCATGTTAACGGGCTGTGTAGCATAATCACTTATCCATGGGCAGGTGACTCATACAGGCTGTGTATACATATACATGTATATTCTTTCCCCATTACTTTGTGATGCCTTTGAGTATTTTCTGTCTTGTTTCCTGCGCATAGTTTAAACACTGATCCCCCCCAATCTCCTTTGTTCCCATGCTCACAATATTACTCCTGATACACTACACCCTCCAGCACATCACTTTCTTACCCACTGGCTATTTTCCCCACTCTGTGAAGCCTTTAGATACAGGTATAAAGGAAATAAGACAGAGATGAACAAAATAACTAAAGAATATGTAATGGAATTAATTAAAAACAAAACTAAACCAAACCAGCAACATAAGGAATGTACATAAGAAGTACCATACAGTATGTCACGCATTTAGGCCTCTCTGCACAGGGTAGTACCAGATGGTGCCCTGAGGGACTTGGATGTCCCCATCTATGCTCTAACACTACTAAAGAGGTGAGATGAGAAAAGGAGATGAGATAGATAACACCAATCTGCCCAGCAGAAAAATGATTATGATTACATAACTAATGACCCAGGGAATTAGACAATATCAAAAATAGGAAGCATGCCAGTTTGTGCTATGACACGTCTGAGCAGCAAAAGCAATATGAAGATGGTGTAAGAAGAGTTTATTTGAATGTATAGTGGTTAAGAAAAAAAAGGGGTTCCTTATAAAGCATTCAAAACCATGCTGTTCATTCAACAGCAATTTCTTTAGATGTTAGCTGATAAAACTCCACTATTGCATGTTATTGCAATAATACTAACTAGGATGTGCATTTACATGTTCTTTTTTCGTGGTACTTAGCTCAACTGGGAACTTGTTAAAATCTGATTTTCCTCCACTTAAGTTAAAGAGTTTTCCTGTCGAACGCAGTAGTAACAGGATTGAGACCTTAGCGCTGCTACTGAGGAAAAGCAGCTTGTGCCTCGTCTGTACAAGAACTGTCAAACTGGTTCTTGCTCTGCTTTATGGCACACAGGTTAATGCTGAGACTCCTCTTCCTACAGGCTTTATGGCATTAGGGAATAGCTGGAGGATTGTGTGTCGTGAAGTGTGTCTGGTGTAGGACCAGGCGGAGGTCTTGGTCATCGACCTTGGGAAAGGATGGGGTCACGGCACCACAGGCAGCTGAAATATTCCACGTTGGAATATTTTGTGGAGAGGAATATTGGATGAAATTTCAAGTTATTCAGAAAAAGGCTTTGTTTAGCCAATTTCCCTCCCCCAGTTGTTGTGATGTTTGTTTTTTTTTTTAATTTTTATTTTATTTTGATGTCTGGGAGGGGATTGCAAGCTCTTTCTATTTCTGCTGTAACATCCTGATACTAGTGTCTAAATATGTGTTTACCAGATATTTTGATTTCTAAAGCTAACTTTGCTGTGCAGTCCTACAGCACGGGTAGCTTAGAGGTCTGGCTATAAAATGTGGAGCAGTCCAAAATGATATAAAATGCCGCTTTTTACCATCTGTTGGAAAATGTTAATGAGCTGGTGATCTCATTCCATATTTTAGACAGGTGTCCACATCCCCAAAAATGTGACTAGAAATGACATCTTTGTTGACAGTCTCATCAGATTAATTGGACTTCAGGACTGAGCTAATTCTCACATCAAGAGGCTTGAGAACATACTGTCGGAGCTGTGTGAAGAACCTTGAACTCCTGTTTCTTGTGCTGTCACCAGATCATAACAGCTTTGATGGACTAGATTAGGAAATCAATATACACACATTGACATGCTAATCCCTTCAGGGACACTCATTAAATAACGTTCAGATAAAGGGGCCATAACAGTGTGCGTAGAATCAATGGCTGTAGCAGAGTGTTAGATTTTGTTTGGTTTGGTTCTTTCAAACAATTCAACATAAAAGCATATAAACATTAAAAATATGTCTTAAACTCCCGAAAGCACGAAATTTGGCATTGAAATGGACGTAAAGCATTAAAAGTGTGAAAAAGGGTCGGGTTTTGATTGTATGTATGCATTAATGTGAAGAAACTCCTAGGAGTGAAAGGGATCTGCTGGGTCACGAGTTCAGTTCTCTGCTGTAGGAGATATCCATGCCGTGTAATACCTTCCATAAAGTGATCAAGCACTGTTTTAAAACTAATTAGAATTTTTCTCCTCTCGGGACTCTGCTCTGTAACCTTTCTCCAATAATGGGTAGAGACCTTCATCTAATTTCCGACTAAATTTATTCCTGGCTAATTTATATTAATTTTTCCCCTCTTTCAAATCCTTTTTCCTTGTTCACATGGTGTATTTACAAGCAGGGGCATCTACTCTAAAATTTTGTTCTGTAAGGCTGAACTAGCAAAACTTGGTGAATATTGTCTCATTAAAGCATTCCTGTCCCTTGTTCATCACAGTACTCCTTTTTTGCACCTGATCCTGTAGGAGTTCAGTCTTTCTGAACATCAGTGACAACACTTCTTTTTGTGCTCCACATGACACGTCACCATCCTCAACTGCTTGCCTTGTACAAAGCATATTCATTTTTAAAGATCCGCTACAAAACAAAGGCTGAAAGATTAGAACTTTCCAATAGAAGGCAAAATCTAAAAGCAGGGTTTAAGGCTAAATGCACTGATGTCTGTTGAGTCAGGGATCCAGGATCCACAGCTCCTGCGAGGTTCTGTAGGTCAAAGCTTCGCGTCTTGTTGCAGGACAGCAGATGTTTCTCCAAGGAGCCGGTTGGGGAGGTGGCTGGAATCCTGCCAGTACAAGTGTTTTGGTAGGGCTACATTTGCCCGAGACATTCCCATTGCAATGAACCAGTGTTTACTGGTGAGCGGGGGTGGGGAAATCACTGAAATATGCTGGGTAAACTGATTTATGTTTTACTTTTTGGACTTGATTTTCAATCTGTTATAAGTTGCTGACCCCCTATTTAAATAAACAGAACTGCCTTAGTTTTATACCATTTGAGAATTTACAGCAGAGATTCAAATAATTGTTAATATTTAAAAATTTTGTAAAGAAGAAATATGCAGCATCACATTTTTAGATGGGATATTTTAACCCCTCAAAACATACTTTTCCCCCCAGCCCATTTATATGGAAATGACAGTATGTGTGATGCTGAGTGTGTCTGTTTTACTCTGTAAGTTACACATAATTGACTTTTTTTTTTTTTTAAATATATCTGTGGAGAACAATAGTTCTCATACAGCTCATCTGAAGTACCCAAGGTGACTGAATGCCATATTTTGGGATTTTTAAAGGTTGTAGACCAAAAAGCCCCAGTATGCTGCTGTTAGGTAGGTGTGTTTATTATTCTTATCTAATGAATTACTTCCTTTTGGGTAATGACAATCACAAGTCCCAGCTAAATGAAAAAAAAAAAAATAGGATTTATGATGTTTTGGGAACTAAGCAAAAAAGGGAAGGACAACAAAAAGATTTGGAAGTCTTCGTTCTAGTTCTTTATCCATGCTCAGTATTATTACTTAAAATATATGAACAATCCACAAGACTTCTGTAGTGTAGTTTTCCATACTCCTGTGTATGTTGAGATTAAAATGTTGTAATGACAAATTATTCTAACTATGTATTATTTAAAAAACCCCCAACAAATTAAAGATCTCACCTATTTAGAAAAAGGCAGGGTATCCCAGCACACAAAAACCCCCAGATGTAAAGTGAAATGGAGTCATAACATTTATTTCTTGGATGCACGTGCAAAGAAGCTGCACTGGTCTTTGTAGCTGCCTTCCACAGTGAGAAGGACAAAACAAGATCTTCCTGAGCTTATAAGATGAAGTAAAAATGAGAGTACTTTAATTCTTTTCTCTCTCAATTGCTAACATAACCTTGTTTTACAGTCTTATGATTCATTGTAGTTTTCACAAAGAAAGGGATGCTATATATTACTGCAGTATTGCTTTTTTTCTATATAAACCCTTTTTTCAGTTTCCCAGATTACTAAAATCAGATGAAGACACCCTTTCACACTAAATATATATTTTATCCCACCCCAAATGGTAATGTGTTTTTTAAAACTGAGGGAAAAAAGACCTCAGTAGTTTCTCAATTCTGGAATAGAAATGACATACTTCTATTTATATACTCGAATGGAGTTGTGTACTTAAGGGATGGATGAACCAAAGAACAAAAATGTGCCCTTGCAAAAGAATTCCAAGTATGAGAAATTTAATAACAGTATAGATAGGATATCTAAAATAGTATTTCACATTTTTAGGGCTGTTAGTGAAAAAATGTTTGTCTTGAGCTTCTCAGAATAAAAAGGAGCAGATTCTTCATAATCAAATGTTATTGTTTTAGTTATAATGAATTTACCATACATTATGAATTTTTTGTTACCAGGCTGTGGTTTTAACAAATACATTTATTTTAAATGAGCTGTCTACCTAGGACAGACTTACCTGTTCCTTCAAGGGTTTGTATTACATTCATTCACAAAGTTGTTCCAAGTGTTTCACATCTGTAGTTCCAGCAGCATTCTTTGTGAACATGATTTGATGGCAAAAGGCCTTTTGACTGAGAAATGCCCCCAAATAAGAGAAACTTTGCTTTTCTGAAACTGTGTGAACTGGAGATGAAGAGATGTACAGAACGTGGGCAGCAGGACCTCTTAGTTGCTCTCTGGGATGGTATGGGATAGGATGTGGGTTCTGCCTCTGGCTTTAATAGTTCTCACTTAAGTCAGGCAAATTACTTTCTTTCTCTTTAGTCCCATTTAAACTTCTGCCAGTGCAACTCAACCACTCTGTGAACGATGGAAATCAGAATGTCTTTGCACCATGTCTAGCAAATGGGATCCAGCGTCAGACAAGGTTTAATGATAGTGATGTATAATGGCGGGGGGAAGAGGAAAGAGAGAGAAATAGTGTCAGGAGTCTGCGAAAAGTTAAAAAGAGCTAATCAGGACATTTTGGCAGTGAGCCCCAGGCCCCCCGTTAATAGGTCTGTGTGGTTTACAGTGGAGTATTTGGCTCTATCTGGTCACGTAGGTGTTGGGCAGTAAATTCCTGCTCTTACAGAAACTGTTGGGACTGAGGATCCAGTCCTGCACCTCGAGCGAGGCACTGGAAGGCTTTTCTCAAGTAGAAGAGGATCATTCTCATCCCTCCAGGATGCTGATTGTTCCTGTTTCATGGGATTATGTCATCAGTTTTGACTTCAAATAAACATCTTACAGAGTTTTCCCAACTGTAAATTATGTTTTTTTTTCTTCATTTGATCTCTACACTCCTTCTTGATCCTCAAAGTAGGCATCACATGACTCCATTTAATTGATTATTTTGCAGTTATCTGTTTCATCTAGCATTATTAGCAAGTGCCTTCTTATCTCATTTTGAAAGGTTTGTTAACAGAGATCAGCTGGATCAATATTCATATAACAGAGATGCTAATTGCTTTGTCTACAGCTATGCTAACTGTTAGTCGTCCTTGCCAATCTTGCATGCCACTGTAGCGTGAACTCTTGGTAGACTCTCAAAATATGCTGCATAGTTTAAATTACTTTGTTGCTGTATATTATACATGTAAGATTTAACCTCAATGGAGACAATCCTTAGAGTTCTGGAGAAAATCTGAAGCTTCTGGGCTCTTTTCTGATTGAACCAACAGACTTGATCTGCTGCTGTCTTGCATCCTGTGGTATTGAAGCGTTGGCAGAATGTTGTATAGAAAAGCAGATGATCCATCTTGTACTCTCCAGTTCTGCCCACTCCGTTTATACAGGTTTCTCAAAATTGTTTTTGTAGGGCCAATGTAGTTAAATCATTCTTGATGGCTATGTAAATTGTCTTACTCTGGGTTTAAGAGTCACTTATTTTAATAAATGGGTAGAAACTTACACTTGTTTTCAACCTGATTTAAACTAAAATATTAGAACATTCCTGCATGAATTATGTTTGAGTTAAGTAATTTTTTAAAGTATATCTTAAATATAGTTCAGGTAAGGTGGGGTTCATAAAGTTTCTAGCAAGCTGCCATGTAAATAATAAAAGTTCAGTTATCCCTGGTGAGGAGCATTAATTTATGAAAAAGATTATTTTATTTATTTTTTATTTTATAAGGAGAGATTTGTATGTGGTGAGATAGAATATTTGGTAGAGAAAAGTAGCAGATTATTTTAGGTACAGGTGACAGGATGACAGATGGTGTAGAAAAAGTTGTGTAAATATTACTGCAGATGCGGGGAAAGGAATAGGAAAAGTTGAACGGAGAGTCTGGAGGAAGAAGAATAGATACGTGGGCCAGGTCAAGAGCATGGCAGATTTTACGTGTAGTGACAGACATTTTTTTAAATGTGTTGAATAGTAAGTCACTGGTGAAATCAAAGAGGTGATAGAACTGTAGGAGAAGAATGTGACTAGTTTGTCAGCTCGTGTGTTTTGATTAATTCTCTTCTTTTTATCTAAATCTCTCCCCTTTCACACTAATTGCAAACTCCTCAGTAAGGAATTTAATTCTGAAGTAAGAGAAGTATTTTGTTATATTAAAAAGGATGGCTCAGCTGATTATACTACAGATCTTGTTGAAAGTAACAGAAATCTCAATTTTAACTTGAAATATTGCAATATTATCTTGATACCCTTTGGGATGGTAGCTTTGATTGTGAAATGCCTATACTTTGATCTTGCCTTCTCATAACAAACCTGGGATCACTGAGTAAATATGAATACAGGGAACACTGTCTTTGTCTTTTTTAGTTTGTGTGGTGTTTAAACAACTTGTTTTTGTATTGATACAGAACAACAGCTAGCTTTTAAAGAGGGCAGAGAAAGCCGCAGCATTAGCGTTCCTCCCTTTCCCCATTTTCTCAAGCCTTTGGTTTGAATAGAAATGTAAATAATTGGTCAATGAAAGGGAGGAGGCACTTACTGACAATCATGCGTAAGCAGTCTTTGAAGGTCAGATCTGGAGAACAACCAAAGAGATCTCCTGTGAAGTTTGTTATCTGTCTGTTCCAACATTGTTCTCTCTACTCATTTTTTACTGCTGTAGGAGAATGGCAACCTAATTTTATATATCTATGTATGTGTGTGTGTATTTGTGCAGACAGAGCTTGTGTACACTGGAGACAGCATTGAAGGCAATGATCAATTTGATAGACTGTATCACAAAACACGTCTAAACCACTCCTTCTTCTTGTAAATTATAAGTGTTTCTTTTTTTATCTATCCTGAATAAATTGCACAGACACAAAATGTCATTAAATGCTCCTCTTTTACAACTTACCATTTTAACATGTCCAAATTTCAATATTAACATTGTATTCCATTGTGAATTGAGTTTTTATTCATCACATTCCTTTTTAGTCTAACAGTTATTATTATGCCACTCATACTTTAGATTCAGAGCTAATTATAGTCTTTGGCTATCTCCTTCTGGAATCTAGATACTGATATATACTAACAACACGTACCTTGCTCTCCAGCCAGCACTTATTTCACAAGGATGCTGTGATTTTGTCCTCTTACGCTGACTAAAATGTCCCAATTCTTTTTGCATTATCATTTTGCCATACTGAAAAGCATTATCTACTAGAAATCTCTGCAAAGAGAGACCACAGTCCCTCCCTCCCCCCCATCGTTGGAAATCCCTTAATATAGCCATGTACTGTCAACTCGCACATAATGAAAATGTCAATAGTCCTCAGATTGGAACAGTTAAGATATTGAAACAGATGTAGCCCGACACAAAATAAATCTATTGAGCAGATGAAGAGGGAGACGGCTTGGTCACACAGTCATTAAAAAAAATAATAAAAACAACCCTCAAACCCAAATTAACCATGACAATCCTGCTAGCTAGATCACATTGCAAACAATGCAAAGCGATAGACTCTGGCCCAGAAGAGTCGTGTTTAGTGCGGTGCCGCAGCTTGGACCCGGAAGGATCAAAGGGAATGAGATCTTAGTGCCTGCTCCCTGCTGATGGGATGGCAAACCTTGTAATTCCCATTTGATTTCTCGGCTCTCCTGACCAGAATACAGGAAAGAATTATAATTTTGTTCAACCTTCACCTTTCTAAATCCTTTGAAGGCAGGATAGAAGTTAGAGAGAGAAGTTCTGGCACATGTGCTGATTACAGACACAATTCTAGTAAAGCAGCTATGAAATGTTTAGAAAAAATTACTGAAACTGTGGGTACCACTTTTCTCTGTGTGTATCGCTGAACTGTAAGCAGGAAAACCTAAGCTTGTCCGTTCATATAGCATTTGTGCTTTTGGATTAGCTTCTTCATGTTAAGACGGCTCTCAAACAAGAGACAAGGTCAACATTTGAATCTGCTTGGGAAATTTAATATCCTTTAAACAATGTTTTGAATTTTCTTTTTTTTCCTATCAGGTCTTTGTAGATCAATGTGAATACAACACAATTGGTTTATACCCGCAAAATAGTCACAAAATTATCTGCAAACTACCATTTAATGATCAGTGGAAAAATAGCTCCCATTGAAGTGAGTGACCAAAAGGTCACACGCATCCCAGGATTTATGAACAGGGTAGTATTCACACAATTTATGGAATTTAGAAATTTCAGGGAGTACAGAGAAGACTCAGGGAATGGTAAAGTGGTTAGAAAATTTGTCTGTCAGTGGGAGACTGCAGGTGCAAAGTGAATATTAACAATTCACTAAATCAGTCTCTGTTTTTCCCTATGAGAACCCAACTCTGGATAATCAGCTACTTTCAAAAGTTACCATAAGATGCTTGTCAGGAGGAAAAAAAAAAAAAAAGAGTCATAGTCTTAACAGGCATGGCAGTTAACCATTTCGACAACTGAATATTTTCTAGTGGATTTTCTCTCAACGGCAACTTTTAAAAATAAAACTATTCCACCTCCTGCAAGGTCTGCTTTAGCTCAAGCAAGGATTCATTCAAAAGGCTTCCAGGCCCATGAGGTAAAATTAATGACTAGTGTAGGTATCACCAAGGTTTCTAAACTACTTGTAGTCCTATAGACTTTAACAGTACTCATGAATATAGTTCAGGTCCTTCTGGAAGGACATCCTTTAAATTCAATAATATCTGAATAAAATTGTGGTAAGAGGCATTGCTCATACATGTGTTTACAGCACATGTGTTTTTTACTTGGTAGAATATAGCCATGATCAGTAACAGTCTTCTAACACAAATGTATCTCAGTTTCACGTCTTTGCATGTACTTAAAATGAAAAGGGAACACTAATCCCATTTTTCCATACATTCATCGTTTCCTCGCTTGCCTTGCCTGCACACATACACTGAGATCATGATTTTCCTCAACATTTCCTCTCTGAAATAACTGAAATCTATAGACTGTTTGTATTTACCTTCTCAATGGCTCTTTTAGTCCACACTGTATATTGTATTTATCTTTGAAATCGCTTTTAATTCAAAATCCTAATAATTCTATTTATGTGGTGACCGCTTTGTTTTCTTATGAGCTGTGTCGCATTGATACCCTGCAAGGATGTCTAGGAAAGATGCAGGTGATATCTCTATTAATTTGAGATAATCTTATTAATGAGTGAAAAAGAAATAAGTATGTTGTTCAAAAGATAACAATTAAAAGACAAGTAATGCCATAAAGAGGTGTAACAGCATTGGGGAGGTTTTCTTGTTCTCTAGAAATTCACATCTTTTTGAAGATTATTTACAGGACTTCTGGATAGCAGTAAGATTAAGTGCCTATACCATCAAATATTTCAGTTCTCTGGGTGGTGTATGTTACTCATGAGTGACATTCTTGTAAATTAGTCTTTGCCAGATGCTTTGTCTTGTGGCCTAAATTACTGTAAAACCCATTAAGATATATTATGCACATAAAAGGGACGGAGTAGTTGCAGAATCATTGCTATAAGGGATTATGTGTTACTTGATTGTTATCCATTAAACAAAAAGAATTTCATCATCCCACTTGAATCTTACTTTAGGTGCTTGTGTTTGAATCCGTAATGAAGATTAAAGGCTATAGTCGCAATCTGCCAATGTAATTTCTCCTATCTTATATTATTGTTCATTAAATACTGGTTATTCCTTTGTGTTTGTGTTCCTGTAAAAAGGTACCGCAGAAGCCCCGAAGTATTTGCGCTGATGTTGTAAATCACACGTGCCTGGGCAAAAGGGCAGCTGTTAGGGAAGGGGGTCCTTGGCTGAGCCCCTGCCCGCACCCGCGCGGCTGTGCCCCCCTCTCCCCAGCGAAACACACTCCAAACTAAGCAGGACGGAGCTTATTTATTAGCAGATCAAAATGATGTTGTATTTACTTGGAGATTCAAGGCTCCAGTTTGGCACACGTTGTATGTCTATCACTATTTTGCAAGCACTTGATTGCAAGCTGGCGTAGGCTGGCATTATTTGGAAATCACTGGGACTTAGATATTCTCTCAAGAGCTGAGTCAGACAATAACTCTGCTAATCCTGGGCTTGTGTAGCATAAAAGTGTAACTCAGCAACAATATGACCTTGGTACATGCCCCCCGTCTTTTCTTTTTTCTCTTTTTTTGAGTTACACTATTTATTTATTTGTCTACTTGGTACAGATTGCAATAATACAAATAACATTTTAAAAGTAATTTTCAAAAATATTTCCCAGCATAATTTCTGCACATATCAGCTTTCTTCCCTGGGAATCCATGCTAATTACTTCCCGTCACGTTATGTGTTGTGTCCTCGGTTCAGAGTTAAAAACCTCCATGAGTGTAGGAGGAAATGAGTGAGTTCTGATCCATTTGCCTGAGTTGTCCTTCGATTGGTTTGTTTTCACTTGAAGACCAGCAGTTTTCATCCTTAAAATCTTGGCATTGTTTAGCTCTGAAGAATGTCTCTGGGAATTGACAGCTTTTGCTTTCGCAGGTATTTCAAAATGTCTTTTTTTCATGTAAGCGGCTGCTGAACATTTCACCACATGTTTCTGAGTTGCCGCCAAGTTGGCTGAGCTCCTGCAAGGGGTGATGTGGCCGAGGAGATGAAGGACTGGACCCTTTCAGGCTATTTCTGCTATGAGGCAGGTCACTGCTGTCAGTAAAAAAGAGCTTGTGAAAACAGAGAGGCTCAGATTTAACTTGTTCTACAGAATCCCTGTCTTTCATGTATTTCTGTGATGCTGGAGAGACTCTTTTCCTTGTCTCTGAAGGACGGTTGAGCTCTCCTAAAATCGGTGTGCTCCAGCAGTTGGGACTGGGGTGCTTGGGTTCCTAAATAATTCAAGTGAGAAGGATTCAGCTTGACTAATAGCCACGTGGTCAGATGTCTGCTCACGTCACCCCGGCACAAGTGGCTGCTTTTGAATCCCTTTTTTCTCCTGAAACTGCTGCTCTGGTTAGTCTGAAATGCAGATACCTTGTTTAGCATCCCGGCTCTGTCTGCTGTTGTGTGCCGTGTTGAGGGAGGATGAAATCTTCCTTTGCCTTTCTCTGTGGTTCACTTTTCCATGACTAAATCTTCCTTCTCTCTACACTTTTTAATAGAAAAATGGTAACTCTACACTCACTGGGGTACCTGTAGAGCCGGGACCGCAGATCAATGCCAGTCTCACACGTGTGTCCTTGGCAATGCAGCCTCAGCAGCGTGTGAGGACTAGATGTGATGCTCTTGTATCACTGTAATGGTAAGAAAATGCTATGAAGAGGATGTAGATTGAACCACTTTCCTGTCCTTTCAGGTAGAAAGTGGATAATACCTCAGGGCTTTATTGTTATTCCGTTTTTCTAAAAACAATATACTAGGAAACGTCTGTATCTGCTGTAACGCATCTCCTTTCAAGTTCAGTCTCAGATCTCTGTTTCTTTGGGGAGACAATGAGAATGTGGGGATTGGTTTTAATATTAATTTATAATCCCAGCGTGGTTTCTTTTCAAATAGAAAATTGTTCCTTATGCTGAATGATGCTGAAATGCATGCAGGGTTCAGAAATCAGGCTTGTATCTGGTTTAAGCTTGGAAACTGGAAAAATTTGGGAAATGATGACTGCATAGATTTCCTGATTCTTTTTGGCATGTAAATCTTTAGAAGATTAGATGTCGGAGTGATTTCATGCTGTGTAATATCATGTCATTGGCAGGGTTTCTTTGGTAATAGAATTCGGATTTTACAAAGTACGGCGGCTGCTAAATCAGACTGCATGAAAAGACAGGTTTTAGGTCTTGTAATTGTGACACTTCAATAAGAAGCTTAAAAACTCATATTAAAGGTAGTGCTGCTGCCTACAAGTGTCTCTCAAGCTACAAAGGTGTAGAACAGAACTGCCAGTGGAGGAAAAATTCCTTAGAAATAAAATCTGGTTACTTAGTATTTAAACCAACTACGTCTGTAAGCAGCAGGATAAGACCTTTCACTCATATGTGAATAATCAGGAGGAAAAAATGGTGACTACTCTTTCTTTCATTTTGATCATCTATTAAAAAACAGCTTTACTAATACAAATGTAACCTTCTTTGACTAATCTTTTGTGAGCTTTTTACAAAAGTAAATTTTAAGTCAGTGTTTGGGTACTTCACGATAAGTTCCATTTTTCGGCAAAATATATTTCACTTCAATTGAATTTTTAAAAAGCTTGGGAGATCTACTGAACATGGAGGTAGAATACTTTTTTTTCTAGGATTTTTCTCCCCAGTGAAGTTAATAGCACTTTTACTGAAACAGTAGTGAGATCGTTGCAATTTTTAATTATTATTTTTGGTTACACGTTGATTAAAAGCAAATACCTGTTGTGAAAAAAACTGCCAAAACCTCCCAAATCTGCGGGTTTTTCCATTAGAAAGTATTTTGCAATGCTCACGATGAGGAGCCAAGGTTATTTGTGCATGTACTGAGGACGGAGTGATTAGGCAGAGATCCTGCATGTGGCTCCAGTTAGAAACCCAGAAAGAAAATTTGACCAAGAAAATGTTTGTTTCTACCATTTTGAGGGAGATGGATTTAGTCACCATCTCTTACAGAAAAAACAAAAGCCACAAGCTGAATGCGACAGAAATTGAAATTGAAATGTTATGGAGATGAAACGGTTGTTACGGACATACCCAGACAGGACAAGTGGCTTCATGGTGGTGTTGAGCTCCTTGGTGTGTCTGGCAGAAACGCTACTTGATGTGCTTTCTATTTATGTACCCGAAGTTTCTAGACTGTGCACATGTGGATTGTATACATTGGGATTTGGGTGTTTGTTCTTGGGATAAATATCCATCATGGATCCCCAAGGCCTCAGCCTTCTGTTTTATGCAAACTCACTCTCATTAACTAACGATGTGGGCTGAATTAGCATTGTTATGCTGATGCTGTTCAACTCTACATCACCTGTATTCATTCTTCCTCGCTCAGCCCAGGCTGTCCAGTGCTCCTGCTCCGACTCCGGCTCCTGCTCCGGCTCCTCTCCCGCTCGGGCCTTTGAGCTCAGCGGCACTGCTCATGGCCATGGGCATTTGTACCTGGCAGCGGTACCTGTTCGCATCCTCCTGCTTTGAATTCCAAGCAGGAAGCCTCGCAGACAAGAGGTGTAGAAGATTGCCGTACCTAGGAACACCAACGCTGTTTAATTTTCATACGATGTTGCTCGAGTTAAAGGAAGCAGTTCTGTGACTCTTTCTAGCGACACATGACTTTTCCCTGAAGGTAGTTTTCTTTTTAATTTTTTATCCTATCCTGCAGATGGTCACATGGGCTTTCAAGAGGATGGTACAGGTGGTTTTTTACATTTATGCAGAGCGTATGCACTGAGCCAGTTACTGCCCTACACAGCAAATGTACGTGACCGTACTTATTTTTACGATCTGCAAATAAACCCATTGAAATTATTGGGACTGGTTGTCTAAGTTGAAATCATTCATGAATCCTTGCAAGACTGGCACTTAAATATTTATGTAGTGGGCTGAAACAGAGGTTTGCTAGCATATAAAATAACACTTATGGAATGATGGCACGCAACCCCTGCCCCTACTTGAGCAGACAAGTTGAGTAGGTAGGCAAAAATCTGAGAGACAGACTATTTCTTCTGACTTTGTAAAAATGATGCTGCCCATGGCAATAATAGTGTAGTTGCATCTTCTCGCACAGAACCTTTCTCCGCTGGCCTGGGCAGGGGCTGCATGGGAGATGTGACCGCTGGGGACGGAGCCTGGGTTTTCTCTTCAGGATGTCCGAGAAAAGTAAGTGCAGAGCTCCGGCAGGTTTGGGTGATATATAAAAAACTACTAAAATACTTGTGTTCCCTCTTTCCTCCAAGACTGTCCTTGCCTTTCCATAATAATTTCTGAAGGACTCTCTTGGCTAGTGGATGAACTTCTCGTACTCTCTTAAAGCCTTTCCAGCCCTTTGCTGGGGGGGGGTGGGTGAGAACTGAGGGAGACTGTGGTTCATTTGAGGTGCCCTCAATGGCACTTACAATTAACAGCTGAATGCATCAGTTGCTTTAAATAGCCTGACTACAGTCATTCATAAGAATAACAAAAGGCGGCGGACTGATTAACATTTGGTGGAGTTTGAGTGTTGAACTTTTTTCAGATTTATGGGGGGCGAGTTAGGAAGTCTTTCTCTCTCCCCCACACACATCTGTTTACAAGTTGGGGACGGCTATTTAGGAAGAGTGACACGGGATTTGGCCCAGACTGCTCAGTCCAGTAAGCTGGTTTTTGTTTTAACTGCTTTTATTTGTAACTGAATTATCAAAGTGAAACGAGCAGAAAGCAGCAGCAATCTGGATTTGGGCACTCGCTGGTATCCCTTTCTGGGATAAAATGAGCTTGAAGGAATTGGCCCATATTTACAGCTGTGGGGCACAGCGTTGAACAGAGTACAGTGAATGGAAATCTCAATTTTAAATGAGTTAATGCAAGACAGAAAGGTTTAATTTAGTGAGAGAATGTGGATAACAAACTTACCCTGTTCACTAGCGTTGCAATCTGTGGATTAGATGGGCTTCATGTGTGACTAAATATTCACGTCTGAATGGCAATGGTCTGAAATCAGAGTCCTGCCCAAAATGTAACTACATCTGAGCGCTCCCTGCAAATTTGAATTAAGTAGGAAATGCAGCCGTGCACTTGGGGCATGTACTTGTTTACAAATCAAACTTAAACATAAATAAATAAATGAATGTTAAAAATTAGGTTTTGATGAGAGAGCGCTCCTTTTAACAAGGTCTGTGAACAATTTTGAGGATAGTGTTGCTACGTTTCCTGCAATGAAAGTGTTTGTGAACTGAGGCAATTTTTCAGCATGATCATTTATTTCAAGTGAATGGATTAAAAAAGCTTTAGGAAAGCAGAAGGTGTGGATTTAAATGCAGAAGGCAGGAATTGCTGCTGTGAAATCTATAATTCAATCTTGGTTT
The DNA here is from genome assembly GCA_013400755.1 of Pelecanoides urinatrix. Lineage (NCBI taxonomy): Eukaryota > Metazoa > Chordata > Aves > Procellariiformes > Procellariidae > Pelecanoides > Pelecanoides urinatrix. Next base: position 783,963 of record VZTQ01010894.1, read on the forward strand.
ATCATCCTAAGCAAAAGATGGATTTCTTGTAATGGATTGTCAGTTTTAAACTACACTGTATTTTTTTTGTAATAGGCACAAGTAGATTCTTGTCAACTCAGCATGCAATATTTCTCCACATAAATGTTTTCCCTTATAATATTCCACATTGGTACCTGTAAGTTTTAACAAAAGACTATGTTTTGAGATGTTTTGTCACATCACCCGTCATGAGTGAAGAAGCACTGGAAGTAAAATGTTTTTGCAATTAAAATTATCCAGTTTCAGTTGAAATCTTCCATATTTATGCAGGGCATAAGCTTATCATAATTTATTCAGTGATTTATTTTTTTGTACCTGAAGACAGGCCTTGCAAGTCAGAGGTTATAACCCTGGAAAAAGAAGCCAGTAATTACACCTGCCAGCTTTTCCCTCTGGCCACTGGTACAATTACCCATCAAGGATAATTGACAACTAGCTAATAGGATAAGCTTTTGTTTGTTTGGGTTGGTTTTGTGTGTTTTCCCCCTACTTAGCCAGGGGAATTCTATTAACTGGTGAGCCTCCATCAGGAACGTGCTCATGGGCACATAAGGACAGTACTTTAAGCAACCTGAAAGGGACAAGCATTTTGAAGGAGCCAGGACAGGGGAAGAAATAAACATCTTTCACCTTATTTTTGACATTAAAATTCCCAAACTGCTGGCTCCTATAGCGCTGTAGGTGCCTGGAGCTGTCCCCAAAGGAGCAGGCAACCATATGTCCTCCACCTGAGCCGGATGGGCTGAGATGGGCAACAGGTCTTCTCAGGGGCCAGCACAACAAGCCGCAGCTATGGTGTTTTCTTTCAAGGTGGCAAGCAGTAGTTGTAATTCTGTACAATGGACATCGTACAGTTCCATACAATGACCCAACGGTGAGACAAGATGAGACGCCCAAACCGTTGCCTGGCTCTGAGGAGCGTAGACTCCGTATCCTGAGAGCTCAGGGATGAAGAGGAACATCCATCATCTTTTTTTCCTATAGCAGTGGTCTGTTCACAGCTTGTTCGGAGCAAGCAGGGCTCACTGCTTGCAGTTGTCAAAGCAAAGGCTGCAAGTCCTGAGGCCAGAAAAAGGGAGAAAGTCAGAGAGAGAGAATAACTGACAGCTCAGGGCACTCACTAGGATGTGGGGAATCAGGACAGGCAGCTCCAGCATCGCTGACCGGCTTTCCAGTTTACATCCCATTGTGGACTGGTAATACGCTCTCTCCTGATGTGTGTTAGGTCCTCGTCAGACAGAGGAGGAAAGGGAACAGGGATCTAGAGGCCAGCAAACTGTAAAATAGACCAGATCACTACCAATTTCTCTGCATTTCAATCAACCTCTGAAGATGAAATTGGACCCAAAATTGCAAACGAAAGGGACCTCTTTCTAACTCAGAGAGCAGCGTGAGTTCGGTCTGTGTTTAACGTTTGCTGATGACTGACTCTAAAACCGCCCCTTGATCAGCCTGTGGATGTTTTTTATGTGTTTTGCCAAATGCCTGATTACCTTTATGCACTTTCACTTCGAGTCTTCTTCTGGTGGCTGGCATTGCAGTGAAAGCGTCAACATCCTTCATCTACCCCCAGCTGCATTTATTGGAGTGTAGCCGTGCTCTCGGGAGCTACTTCAGCACTCTCCTAAGTGGTACATTTCTCCCGTGCCTCTTCCCTAGTGATTACAGTTTCCTTCCATTGTAATCTTTCCTACACAGCTAGATGTCTGCATCTCAAGGTACTTTTAAATATCTGAAAGGATATTATTAACTCATATTATTTGTATTCAAAATATGCAAACCCACTAACCCAAATTACCTGCTGGTTTCCTGCTGAATTTAGTTTTCAGAACAAAACCTGTTACCTTTGAAAGAGCACAAAACCTGGGTTCTAAATAGCTTCTGTTATAAAAATTAAAACTATGAATAAGGATGTTTTAAACTCTTTAAACCATCTGCACGCTGCCAGCTTACCTATTGTGCCTTTAATTTAAAAGGAAAGCTAAAATGAGTGCAAACACTGAAAATTATGGCTCTGCGTGGAATACTAATCTGCATTATTTGCATGTTTCTGACATTTTAAAATTCCCCAGACTCTCATTCTTCCAAGTTCCCATTACGACACTTGTGAGGATATTTTGTAGTTACGAGTAAGAAACGAAAGCTAGGAGGATCTCATCAGGGCTGCTCCGTGTGACTTTGAGAACCTCGTGATTTTAGGATGCGTCAGATTAAAATCAATACTTCTTCTCTTAATATTAAGGAAGGCTATATGAACCGTTATTCAATGAGGAATGCAATAGTATTTTTATTAATTGTTCTCTTTCTATATCCTGATTCACATCACCAATGAAAAGGACATTTCTTCTACAGCCAACTCCTAAAGCCATGGTTCTTTCAGATTTGGCTATCATCACCCATTGTCAATATTTTATCATTGGAATTTAATTGCCAGCCCTACCAATGACACACAAATGAGAAAGAAGTGCATCCCTCTCTTCTCGAGAGGGCACCGGGGAGCTGAGGAGCCAAAGTGAGCACACCTTCATGCCTTTCATTAGGTGACTGATGTGGTTTGGAGTTGTGAAGATGAAGGAAAGTCAGGATCAGACTGTAGCTATGCTCAGCTGTTTATAAAATGCCTGGATAGCATTGTCTGGAGACCATAAGGTGAGAATTTTCAGAATAACTTGGGACTTGTATTTGATGCCAAGTTTTCCGTAGTTTCTTCTGCCTTAGGTAACTGTTGGCTACTGTGCTTTTCTTTATGTATCGCAGAAAGCATGGGTTTTTTAAGAGTTTGGTGTGGACAGAGCCTTTCTAAAAATTGGTGCCTCCAAAATTACCTCCTGAAATATCTTTAGTCACATGGAAAAAATAATCCTTTTGGATTGTTAATATTGATTTCCCATATCCTACGTCTGGTGTGTGGGTAGGCAAGGACCTTGCTTATACATTGGTTGCTTGACCTCACTCTAAGGTAGAGGTGATGAATTTGTTTTCTGAGGAATTCAGGGTGTATCATGAAATGCAGCATGTGAGAAAAGGGGTTACACTGACATTCTGCTGTTCAACTGTGAATGCGTTTTGAGGTGTATACTGGTGTATCCAACTAATATTGGTCCTGAGACTGCTAGAAACTGTGTTATATGTGGAAACCAGTTATGAGAACTGTAAAGTGGTATGAAGCCGTGTTTGGCAGTTACGCTGGCCCCACTTGGCTGAACTGAAGTATCTTGCCTGAAGAACAGTTTCCAAGTTGGAATAGGAATGTTTATATCTGCTCTGCCTTCACTTCGCATGGATGTAAATGATGACAAAAATGAAAGGCAAAACAGACTCACTATTTTGGAATTAATTCTAAACACTAAGTCCACGCAGTTGCAAATATTCCTCATTTTACCCATTTATTTCCACAGCAGAATAACCAAGGACTAGAACTTCTGCTGTCTGAAAAGACATTTTATTAAACCTTATCTTCATCATCCTCTCCACTAGTTCAGAAGGATGTGACTATAAGCAATTAACATTTTGATGCACTTCACCACACAATTGTTAGCCTTTATTTTCTTCCCATTAAAATCATTGGCTTAGTTTACAGATGGCTTGTTTTTTTAATCTGGTCCTTCCTATTCATATTGTAATGGAATCCATTCAATTAACATTGTGTTGGGTGGAGGGGAATATCAATTATTAAGTAATGCCTATTTGCTCTGGCCAAACATGGAGGGGGGGTTTCTTTTTGCTGTCAGAGATAAAAATTTTGGAATTTGATGTTGTTAAGACTTAATTTTGTGAGCAATCTAGGTAACAAATGAACTTCACTTAGCTGTTGGTGTGGGTAGTCTCTGTGTTAGGATAATTGAGTCCAAAAGAGACAGCTTGGCTTTGGGGGTTTTTTGGGGGGAGGGGTTGTTTTCTTTTTTTTTGTTGTTTGGTGGTTGGGGTTTTTTTGTTTGTTTCTTTTTTTTTTTTTTTCATTGAAAAAACCTTGTTTTGTATAGTGAAAGAAGCATAGAGAAAATGTGTTTGAATTCTGCAATACTTCATTGTGAGTAAATGAATAGCATGAAAGAATAGCGCAGAAACCAGTGAACCTGAGGTAGACTTGAACTTTCTGGACTTCTTTTGTTGTGGATTTCTTTTCATTACCATGGAAGGCATCTTACTGTTGGCGTACGCTCCTCCAGTCATAATAACCACCCTGAATAGGCTCCGTCACAGCACTTGAGTGGAATCAGACCTTTGTTAACACTGGAAGCAAAATATTCATAGAATTTAACAAGGATAAGGAATCTTCTTTCCCAAGAATGAAGGAAAGACAGGAGGGAAGTGCCAGTCCTGGGAGATGCCTAGTGTTGGGGCACAATTTATTTAGGGAGTTAGCAAGCCTCCTTCACCACTGCCACCCGACGGGTCTTCTGCAGCCGTGTCCCTGTCCTGGGCTTTTCTTTCCAATCAGTTTGAAAAGGGTGAGGACCATGGCAAATGTCCTCTTTTCATCTTTCTGTAGTTCTCCTTTGCAGAGCAAGCAAACCTGGGGGCTCAGATATTCTGGAAAACAGTAATGCAAGAGAGAGGAATTTGCCCTGCCTGAAATCTTATTTCAGAAGATGGTATGGTCTACCATTTTAGTAATTATGTGGCTATTATGATATTTTTCCTGGGGAAAAAGAAAACATCAAACAAACTAATCAAGAAAACTGATAGTATAACACATAACGCAAAGTATTTTTTGTTTTCCAAAGTCCTGTTCAAGCAAATCTCAATGCATAATTCAGAGCAGTGTACACACTGGTGTGCATTTCAAGAGGAAAACACAAAAAATGGTTCCTATTTGTAAATCTTAGTAAAACCTGGGGTGGACATGAGCTGATTTTCAGTTCTTCCATAAAATAAGAGACCCACAGTCACATGGTCTTGAATTTTTTGGTTGGAACATTTCATTGCCAGAGGGGGGAAAAAAAAACCCTAAAGAGCCTGTTCCTTTAAAATCAATGGGATTATTCCCAGTGACTTCAATGAAACCTAGCATGGGCACAAGATCTGTGAAGATGACTAGAAATGGTCTGTGGAGAATTTTAAGGCAGGCAGCTTTGAACTGGGTATAAAATAAATGGGGAAACCGGTGTAAGTGTCTGCCAGTGGGGCTGCGATAAGCAAATGTGCAGACACTTCCTCTGATAGCACTGGAATTAGCAGCAATTAAGTATGATTTCAATGAGGAACACATTGCATTTCCAGTTCATCACAGCGAGAAACATTTGTGTAAAATGACAGCTGCAGCTAACTGCTTATGAGTCTCTGCAGGCGCTTCCTGAAGTTGGTGAGCTAGTTTATTTGTGTGTACAAATCCAGGGGAAAATTCGAGCTTCCAACAATGGAAAGGAACTGGGACACATGAGAGCAAAGCCCAGTAGACTCCAGCTCTGCCTTTAAGTTCAGAGCCTGCTCTGCTGCCCTAGTGCACACAAGGTAGCCCTGAGGTTTTGCAGATGTCTGCACCCCACCAGCCCTGTCACCTACCCAGGACCCATCTGTAACACTTGTTTTACTAAAACTTGGTGACGGCTTTAGAAAACTAGAGGAACACCCCTAATGGAGGCATTAGATTTTATCAGTCCTGCTTTTGCTTGTATCCTTTTTTGCCCCCTATTATTAGAACAGTGGAAAATGGCAATTCAGGAGAGCAGTCCCTTAGCTACAGACTTGGACAGCAATTTTTGCCAAAAATGAATTTGATGAGAACAATGAGAAACTAAAAAGTAAGGAAGTGTCAAAACCTCTGTGAGAAGCAGAAAGAAGGAGGAAATGTGGAGGGCTGCAGACGGAAACACGGCGGTGTCCCCAGTCATCATCTGCCTTGGGCGGATGCTGTTTGTAGGACAATCCCTGACCTCGCTGATGTCTGTTCTACTGTTATTTTCAGAATTATGCTGTGGTTCACTTAATGGAAAAATCAAGAATTTGACTGAAACAGGTAGGTAGGTAGACGCTGGAGCATTTCTATGTGCTATAAAGGTGGTATGCACTGTGAATAAGGTACTAAAAACAAGATTTTCATATTGCTTCTCTCTGTGGCTTTGTTTCTTCTCTTTCATCCCTATTATCTATTGTTTTGGTGTAGATGGGATGGTGTTTTGCCTCGCTGATTTAAAAACTGCTCTGTTTGCATGTTTCTGCTTATGCAGTGCTTAACTTAAGGGATAGTATGAATCCCTTAAGGAATTCCCTAAAAGACAACCTTAATTAATGTTACCAGCTGTATGGAAATGTGTCTGCCCCTGGCAATGTAGGGGAATGATGCTGAATGGTGACAATGTTGTCCTCCTCCTCCTGAGCATAATAACTCTTGATCTTTCCTATTTCAGCACATGGAGGTGCTGGGCCTGTCTCGTAATGTAGCTACATTGCGATGCATTTGCTTGCCCACATGAATTATATCTGTGCCAATCATTTTCTCAGTAATTGTGTTTTAGGAAAAGGTGAAAAAGAACATGCATTTAATAATGGCTCTAGACCAGAAGCATGGTGATCATCAAAGGCGTCCTGATTTTTAGAAAGCCTTGCAGAAAGTAACTGAGCCGTGGCATTTGCAGTTAGAATTTCATAGAAATGAAAGCAGTTGAAATATGTAGAATGAATACGTCCAGGACCAGCTGTACAGTGCTACTGGCAGGATGGCTTATCAGCATAGGTAAGTAACAGCAGGGGAAGCTTGCCCAGCCGCTGGAACTGATTTCTGCCTTCCAGGTACTTGTCAAAAAATATTGTCAACTGGTTGCACTTTGCAATGACAGGATTTGTCTTCACTCCCCCAAATAATGTGCCTGTGTGTGGGCGTGTGTGCGTTTTAAAAGAGGAGAGAGAATATTTTATTTTATCTCACAAATGATAGTTTGATTCATTGGGGTGTTTGTTTTTTTTTTTCGGAAGCAGATTGCAACAAAAATGATGTTGCCTAAGTCCAGACTAAGCCTCTAGATGTCAGGTATTTTGAAGCTGAGCTGTGACCACACAGCAGTCAAGTTTAGGTTTGAATGAACCTGCTGACACCGGGTGATGTCTTGATGTCCTGTGGTACCACCAGCTATTCACTGCCTCTGCTGCTGAGACAAACTTGCTCACATGTGGTGGTGCTTTTATTCACGGGTGGCTTTTTATTGAGAATACTTGCTGTTTTCTCCCTCCTTTCTCTTTGTCTGGTCTCTGACTCACTAATCCTGTTTCTTTTTCTTTGCCTTTCCTACCCATAGTAGTGCCTTTCCCTTTGCTTCTGTTGTGTTATGGAGGTGGGCTCTGCTGCCGCTGTTGGTTAAACAGGGACGGATGCAGACTTCCCTTACCATGAGGCTGTAGGTTTTTGTGTGCGGACAATTAGTGGTTTTAATTTGGCATTAGTGCTTCTGCAGTCCAAACTGTTCCAAAGGTGGGGAACAGACTTATTGCCGTCATAGTCTTGCAGGAGTTTACACAAGCTTTAATTCTGCGTACCACAGAAGACCTAGGGAAGTTGGAGATTGGGTACGTCATACATACATGTGGACACACGTAAACCTGCGTGTTTGTACTGGCAAAAGCCTTCACGTGGATGCATTTATTCTTTAGTAGAACTTACTTAATTTGGGCAGCTAAAGCTACCAAAACTGAAGTTGTTTGCCAGGATGAGCCATGTCTGTGCTAGGAAGGCATTTTCGGATGGTTTTGTAGCTCTTACATAGAAATGACGAGTTAATACAACCACCAGAACTTCACATATTCATGCACACGATTTAATCTACAATTTATGGTCTGATCCCCATCCTGCAGCATCTCCAGACAGTGAGAAAACTTTTGTTTCTACCTTTGACGAGTTTAGGAATTGCTCAGTGCTTCCCTTTTGTAACTCACCAGTGTGAAAACCACTGGGGAGAGTTTTGTCTATAAATAGCTGGAGAGCAAGGTGGTCGCTGCGTGGTGACTCTCAGCGGTGGCTCTTAGGTCACCTCTGCAGGGAGGAAGCAAACGGAAAGCCGGCGCTCTGTACGGCTCGTCTGCAGAGCAACAGAGTTTTCATGAGTTATTGCAAAGCTCTTCGAACGTGAGAGGGTCATGGAGGGTGCTCGGTGGAGATATTCAGGAGCATTGTAACGAAATGCCTTTCAGGGATACGTAATTAGGAGCTTGAGCCCACTGATTTGATTCAGTGAGATTACTCAAGTGAGGAAGAGCTTCAAGATTTAACTTTCTTGCTTTTCAGTGACAATATAATCGTATGTGTGTTTTGGCAGGAGATCCATGGAGTGACGTTCAAAACAGAAACATTTTTCCTAGGCTGAAAATATCTTGGTGATAATAATAATAATTAAAAAAAAAAACAAAAAAAACAACCAAAAAACCAAAAAAACCCCCCCCAAAAGTAATACATGCTGACATCCTCAAGTTAAAAAAACACACATTTTTTGACAAATCTCTTCACCTAAGCCATGCAAGGTAGCTCTTCCCTGAGAGATACTCAGCATGAACCGCTTGTCAGAAAACTGATTTTTCTCAGGAAATGTTGATTGCTTTTTGAAAACAGTCTTCTGAAAGTGCCTGAGACGAGGTCACCCATTAAAATTGGCAAGCTGGCACCGTAATTTCAATGCACGCCACACATGTCTTACTTCTCAGAGATGTATCATTCACTATTCCTCAGTGTTTTTTTTTTTCTCAGTGGAAAGGTGACCCCCAGGCAGGCGATGAGGATAATACCTGCCTCCGAGCGACGTGGAGGTACGTGGGCTCTACTGCTGGGACGGACTTGTACGTTACTTTTCTAAGGCAGGATAAATTACTCGTCTAGCTAATAGGGTTGCATCTGCCCACCAGCGGGAAAAAGGTACAGTGGCCACTTTCTCAAGAAGATGGATGTTAAATATTTACGCCATTCCTTTTGCACTGGCGATATTGTCTAGGAAATTGTGTTCAGAGCTAGTGTTCCTCGTAATGAAGTTTAGAGACAAAGATCTGGGTCTCTTCTGGACAATGTTATCAGCCTTTCTCGGAGAGAGAGCACACTGCACATCTTTCTCACAGCAGCATTTCCATGGTTGCTGCTCAGTGTCACTCCCCATGAAATGTCCCAGTTTTGTCCAAGGTTGCTGAGAAGTTTATGGCAAAAAAACCCCCAGACCATAACATCTGATTGTCTAGGGAGGAGAACAGGTTGAGTGTTTGCTGTGTGAAAATCACAGCACTACACAAAGTCAGATTTTACCAGTGCAATACTTTTTGATTTGTTTAGCATGAGATTAATAGGAAAATACGTTTACAGGGGGAAGATCAGCTGGTTCACAAAGCCCGAGCGTTTGGCAGAACAACAATTTTTATTGGTAGCTTCAGGCTACCTATATTTTTTCTTTGACAATTTATATGCTACTCAACCCAAAGTATGTGATATAATCTGTTTGTAGATTCATGGACAGAATGAAAAGTTGGCTTCCAACTGTATCTCAGGCCTTCACAGAAGGACGCTTGCTCTGGTCTGGTGCAATGTTTTTCTTTTATTAGCAGATTTGAGCTGTAAAACCCTCTGTTATAAGAGGCATTACTTAAATTCCATTTTCAGTGTTATTTATTGTTATTTCTAATGCTGTTATTTGATGCATAATATTATCCTTACTTTAGACAGTCAGTAATCCTAAATGCCACTGTCACATCTGAGCATGAAGATGTTAACATGCAAATTGCTTATATCTGACACTGAATATGTATGTTTAAAACACAACTCTGAGACTTGTGATAATCATTACTCTTAGCTCTAAAACCTCAAACTGTTTAAAAGACGGAGTTCATTAAGTTAATTACAATTTCTTGATGGCAAATTGTCTTATTCGCTAAGTTAATCTCTATAGGAAACCTAAACAGCTGAAATGTAATCAGATGCTACTACAGAAAGTGGTTTAAAAAGGCAAAGTGATTGAAATTAGCTCATTTTTGAACCCAGGGCAGAGGCATTGTGTGCCAATCCTGGATTCTCTGTGTCTTTCCTTTTGTCAAAAAATTGATTTTTGTGTATTGTTTTTAAGTCGGCCAGTAGAACAGGTAATTCATCATCACTGTGAGATATAAACTCAAGCAGTCTCCAAAAATAATTGAATTTTGCAGAAATTCTCTAAGGGGGTGAAAAATCCATAACAGCCATTAAATTCTGCTCTTTGTAGAAGGAATCTGAAATATTACAATTATGATCAAGTAGAAAAAACCCTCTTTAATTTTAGTTGCTGAATCTAGCCAGAATAATTTGGTGGTTTGTTATGCTGTTTTACTGTTTCAGTGGAATTTGTATGAAAAAATGTGATAACACATATCAAAAGATGTAATTTACAATGGGAGGGAGAAAGCTGTTCAGGAATTCTAGTCTGACAAATGCAAGAGATTTTAGTCCTGATCTGGAGCTACGCTCGTATCTGCACCTGAATTGGAGAACAACTTGTTGCTACATAAATTAGAAAGTGTTTGGTGCCTGCCCTATTATTCTGTTTCTGTGGGATCTATCATTTTTAGAGCATCTCCAGATCTCCGTTAAGCTATGCCTGCCCAGCTGTGATTCCCAGCATCAACCCCTTCACTACACAACTTCAGGCCATGTGAAAGAGTAATACTCATTTTGGAAAACCCATCTGCTGTCGGCAACACCACGCTATAGGAACGGCACAGAGACCGTGAGTAGGATTTAAGTTTGAGCTCTTGATCAGGTAGATATTTCAGGGGTAGGGCAAGTAGTATGGAAGCAACTTTCCAAAACACAAGAGGGAATTAGGACTGCATCTCCCAGGGATTTTGCTCCTTTCCTAGTAGCTGTAGCATTTGACTTGCTCATCATCTTCAAAGATGGATGAAGATTCTTATTAATGCCAGCGTGCATCATTAAGACTTCAGGTCTAGCGGTCATACACTGAACATTTGCTATCCAGGAGAGAGATCACAAGATCTTGTGGTCCCTGCTTATAAAGAGCTCACAAAGATCAGGAAATGGACCCATGTTTTTGTAAATGGACTTACATTGGCATGGGCTAAATGTGAAAGGAAATAGATACTGCAAAGTAAATAGATGCTGTGATAATTTATTACAAGCTAGTTTTTTTATATATGCATAATAGCGTGCTGTAAAGTAATAGATCACATGAGATGAAGCCATAACATGACAAGATGGATCATTTAATATATTAAATGATGCTGGTCTGTGTACTGTTGTTATCCAAAGTATATTAAAAAAAAGTATCAGACAGTATATTTTTTCCAATCACCCTTGTATGCTTGGATCTGGCTTAGTAAATCTACTGCATCATTAGCTTCTGCCTGAACTCAGCTTTTAGAATGGTTTACAGTTCTGAAACCATTTCATTGTAAATTGTCTTTTTATTGGTGTTTGTTAGTGAAATAATCATTTGGGAACAAAGGAAAGAAGTGACCATGCTGTTTAATAGGATCTGTACCCAAATCTAGCAGGAAAATGGTGTTGTTTCAGTTTACGTACAAAGATATAATTTTGTGTTGGTTATCGAGACGTTTCCCCTGACTTCTGTGAGCGTTTTCTCTCTTGAAGAGGGGAGAAACCCAAACCTGTGCGTGGGGCCGGGCGGTGGCACCCGTGGCAGCACCGCAGCGGGGTGGGTGCCCCGTGCCAGGACCTGCCGCAGCTGGAGGACGGGCCGTCCCTTTCCTCGTCCTCTGACCATGCTCCACGCTTATTTCTCGGCGTAAATGCATTTCGAAAAGCGATGAAGACGGGCACAATACTCTGCTTATGCTCAGTTCCTTGGGATAACCTGACAGAGGCCCATCCATGACCTCACTGCTCAGGGTAGCAGATGTGGCTTGTCCCAGACTCGTGAGGACAAATGGCGTTATTTGAACGTTTCTGATCATGCCCCTTACAGCAGCTCTCTGGAGATTAATGTGATCTGCGCTGCAATACGTTCTCTTTCCACATGGTCCCACGGCACTAAAAGGCAACTTTGTAACGTATGAAGGTATTTCTCCTTTTTTTTTTTTTTTTAATTCCTGAGCTGAAATAGAGCAAGCAGGTTGCTCCAGACCTTTTCAAAGCACACAAAGTGCAGTTCTTCATTTTCTTCCTCTGCTCAGCTCAAGCCAGGATCAGAGACAATTAAGTCTCTGTATTAAACTCCAAGGACACCTTAGGTTTTTTTGTTTCTGCAAAAGTGAAGTAGAAAACAGTCTGGGACCAGACATGGAAAGGGACTATTTCTGCACCGCTCGGGGGGATTTCTGCATGCCGACAGAGCTCCCGAGAGATCGGGAAAGGTTTCGCCGGGTCGGTGAGCACTGTTGCTCACTTGCAGCTGAATCGATGCGTCCCTGATGCCTCCTGACAAGCACGTGTGTGCACTGGGAGTCAGCGATTCCCGTTGTGACCTATACCTTTTGATTCCCCGTACGTATGGAGACGAGTCAGACCCTTCTCACCGGGCTGAGTGATGACGGAGCTCGCTTGCCAGGTGGAAAGGAGGTCAAGAGGAGAAAGAGAAGACAAACGGAATGCCTGGGGGTGTCTCAAGTGCCAGCTTGCAGAGCAGGGAGTTGAGAAGAAATTGAGAACAAATAAAGTTTGTAAAGGGGCTATAGGTGCCCTGAGAGAGCTGGCACAAAGGAAACCTGCTCAGGACAGAAAACGGATAAGTGGATTTTTAGAAATGAGGGATGGAACGAGTTTTCTAATGGTTCACATTTGGTTTGGGTTGTTCATCGCATCTGACTTTGCAAGAGTTTTCTGTGCAGCTAGTCTCTGATTCTGGCTGTGGGTTTAATTGATGGGCTGATTTAAGGCCAGGTTGCATTAGCTCCTGCTCGTCTCCATAATCATCTCTGGTAATATTTAGCTGAGAGGCGTTGCTGCTAGTCTGTGCTTGGACGTTACTGATACCTGGGGGCACGGCTTCTGAACGGGATATTGCTGTCACCAGCATAAAGACGATGCCACAGTGGATGGTCGTGTCTATCCTAACAGTTAGTTTTAAACAGTAGATTTTCTGGTCTGAAAACAAGAGTGCAGAATTAATTATTTTCACAACCCACTGGCAACTGCAAGTATTAGCTGTCAGAATATGCCATAACATTTAATTTAATTTAAACCCAGACTTATTTACTTGGTAGCTAAGACAATATTTCACCGAGTTTGCTATTAGTTTCCCAACCTTTCCCTAATAATGACTCTGCTGGTTTGGAGGGACTGTCACAAAGGGAGGTTCACTGAGTTGCCACCCTTGCTGCCCCTGGTAGGAGAAGGGGAAGAGTGCTAGTAATACCACTGACTTTTATCAAGTGGAAACATCTTTATTCACAAAGGGCACTGTGATCATAAATTTTAGGCAGTATTGATGGGGGAGATGAGCTGAGTTAGTAACCTGAGGGTGAAAAGCACTGCATACTTCTAGCTATCCAATACCCTACCGAGCTTGGTTTTAAGACAATGAATCTTTTCTCTTTATTAGAGCTATGAGCTCTTATTTTTGGCTTTTTCCGAATTTTTTGATGATTGCCTTGCCCTTTATTTTCCTGCTTCTTCTGTCTTACAGCATTTTGTATTTCTGAGATGCATTATGAGGGGCGGGATTGTCCTTCACTGAAGAATTATCTACTAGCCAATGTTGAAAGAGGGGTATAAGATTTCATGGACCAGTGAACTAATACGATGTGAAATCCTATTTTCCTCTCTTCCAAGTGTCTACAGAATTCCAAGTTAATGTACTTTATATTATATGGTTGCCACCTGTTCATATTATCAGTAGTTTGAATATTTAAGCATTACACACTCCATTTCCTACCAATTTGCCTGTATTTCAAGAATTGTTTCCCCTAGTGTTTCCATACTTAATTTTGTCTCCTTTTTCTCTCCAAAATGAATATTGTGGCCTAGCATGATTACATTTAAATTTTCATTAAAAAATTGTGTAGTTCACAGCACAGATTTAATTGATCACACTCTTACCTGGTGTAAATGAACATAACAACATTAATTCTAACAAGATTTTTCACCAGCTGAGGATCTGCTTCTATGGGTTTTTATGTTATTCTCAAAACCCAGAAGAGCACATCTTCAAAAAGTATCTTTGAAGCTGGCTCACTTTTAACAGTTCAAAATCGCGTTTCGTTATCATATGCACATTTGAGAAACATCATAAATCTCACGTAAACAGCCTATAGTTTCAGTGCATATATTTAAATAGATGATGATCCAAGGGCCTATTGCATGCTGGCACACAGACGGGTGGGTGGGTGTAAACACAGCGACTCATACGGGGTCGTTGGATCATTTCTGCATCTGGACTAATAAATGGCAACTGCAGTTAATGGAGAACAATGAATCTTGGAACAAAGGGAAAAAATAGCGCATCTGCTAAAAGGAAAGATGTGTCGAATACTGATTAGGAAAGAGATCTGGGAGTTGTTGTAGAAAATCTCTAAAGCATTCAGCTTAATGTGCAACTGCAGTGAAAAGGGCAAGCAGAATGCTGGCTTGTATTGCTAGAGGAAGGCAATATAAATCAAAGCAGCTGGCTTTGTTACTATCAGGCATTGTTTTGTCATCACCCAAAGAACTGAACTTTATTTGCTATTGGCCACTACAGCTTCAGAAGAATGTATTTTTTACTGGAGGGGATTTTCTGTATAGCAAGCTACATTACCATCTTCTGCATTTTAAGATAACGCAGAGGAAGGAATAGGGAAAAAAATCAGCTCATTAAGAAGTAAAGCGAATCCTCTGATTGGTGCAATTGTTTGTTGCCAGCAAAGAACCGTCTACAACTCGACCTGAATTTCAGTTTCAGAAAAAAGGATGTGGAAATATTACCTAAAACATGATGAATTCAGATTGAGAAACAAATGTATTGTTGAAAATCTCATTTTATGACAGCTCTAAAATGATGTGAGTTATCACTACAAAGACGGGAAATGATAAAGAAAAATGTAACTGCTAGTGAATGAAAGGCACAGACATAATGAGCTCAGCGCTCTTATCTGCTTACGAGCATTTGAATTTTGTTATGTTTTAATTTTACAAGATTCTCACAAAGACCGAAGGAGGCATTATGCTTAAAAAAAAAAAAAAGGATTACAAAACTTATAGCAGAACTCGTGGCAGCTTTTATGGGCTGTTCTCTGTCAGCATTGCCATCTTGGTTCCCTGCATACAGAAGTTGATGATTCAGTCATAAATAATCACAGCTAGTTGGAAATGCGGTATGCAAAATTCTAGCTAGAATATAGTCATAGAGGCTGTAAAAAGATATGTAAAGGAGGTGTTTTAAACAACAACAAAAATTTGTCACTTCTAATACATTCAATGGGAATATCTGAACCTAACAAAACATTTTTATTGGATTTGAAGAAGAGATCTAGAATATTTATCTACTTTTCCTCTTTATACACTTGGAACTTGAAGTCCCTCCCATGGGATTGTTAAAAATGACTCTGCTTTCTCCAACCCCTTCTCTAGATTCAGTGGGAAAAAGTAAAGGCACGTCAGGTACATCACCTGAGCACCCTTCGTGGTTGCAGTGTGTTTGCAGCAAAGCCGTGAGAAGCGCAGCAGCCCTGGCTTGCTCCCTGCTCCCCGGTTAACTTTTCCTGTGAGCCATTTCTAACCAGCACCAAACACTGTCAGAACAGCTTAAAATCACCACAAATTCCCAACGTCCTCATGAAGAAAGTTCAAGGTTTTTCGGACTGTGACGCTTCTGGGTCTAAACCTATAACTAACCAAAAAAGGGGGTGGGGGGGGAAACTTTTTGCATAGTGAAGTAATTTTGTGCTTGCTAGTAACAGGCTTCACGTCCCTTTCTCTGCAGATGTTGGAGGCGGCTACGCAGGCAGTCCTGTGTTCACGCGTCTTAGCCACAGATGGACTTTATCTCGGCATTTTTTCTGTGAAGGTCTCATGCGGTCCAGTGGATAGGAGGCTGGCTTTGGGGTAATTTGGTCTTTGTTCCCAGCTCTGTCACTGGTTTGCTGTTTCACTGATACTGGTTCTCCCACCTGCATAGTAACCACTGTAACTTTCTTGTTTTGATTCTCTGTACCCCAAAGTAAACAGTTGTAAAGCACGGATTAATATTTACTGACTTTGGAAAGTGCTCTCGTGCCTTCTGCTGAGGAGCACTGTGCAAAAGCCAGGGGCTGTAGGTACCAGGCACGTGGGCAGGAGCCAGCTCTTGCAATAAAAGCTGCGCATAGTTCCAATTGCAAACCATTTACGCACACTTGTTATGGAAGGTTTTTTATAGCGCAGGAGTGGACAGTGTGAAATACCAGCTGGTTCAATGGAACAGAAAGTCCATCATTCTTGTCCTTAAGGTCATGAGCAGAAGTTCACTCAGTTCCCAAATCGCATTCCATCCTCATCTGAAAAGAATTCTGAAGTAATATTTTCAGGCTGTGATTACCTGTCAGATCAAGTGAGGTGCTGGTAGTTCAGAAAGATGCCTTCTTATCTTTTCCATTAGCTGTACCCAGCTCAGGGTGGGTGATGTTCACCTTCTCTGCTACGCCTGTGAGAAGGTGATACAAACTGATAGTCAAGATCTAATCTTGGGGAATAGTTTCCACCCCTTGAGCCTGGTACAGTGCAGCAGGTCCTCAGGTAGTCCAAGGCCAGCTGAACTCCAGAAACTCCAGGGTAGTTTTCCAGACTCATCCCTTTGCTTGTTTGTTGGCCTTCCTGTTGTATGTCTTATCCAATCCTTACTTTGTGGAAACTACTATTTTAAGCTTATATTTCTGCATCCCTGATGGGCTTCCAGGGTGTTTCAGATGCTGCTCCTCACCAAGGTAATCCTCTTAGCACCATGACTCGCTATGGACAGTGCTAAACCCTTTTCCTCAATAAATTTATGCACCTCGTAAGATACAGGCACAGGAATAGACTGAATGCCAATACAGACGGCAATGTGTACATTTGTTCATACGGATTCACAGAACAACGGCTTCAGTAAAACATAGGAGGTGCTTCCTGCAATAATTTTAGCACTTAAATAGTTACATGTATATTTTCTCTATCAGACCACTGTAGCTTCCCAAGGATGCGACCAACTTGTCAGCAGGCAACGTCATTCTAGCAGGCGGGTGTGAGGGCAGGCAGCAAAGGAAAGGTCTGTATCAGGTGCATTTACTGAAGGTGGATTCCCCGCCAGGAATTTCTCAGCACGTGCCACCCTCGGTTCAGGGGGGTATGGCACTACTGATGCAACCCCGAGGTCCATCTTTCATGGCCCCAACGACAGCCTGGGACCCCAGACTACATCTGTGCAACATATAAGGGTACACTCAGCCTTGTCAATAGGACACTTCTCCTCACCTTTCTGGCTATCCATACCATGTCTCAATTTCTAGATCAGATGCATTATTTTGCAGTTATATTGCACTTGAAGTCCAAGAACAAGAATAAATTAGAGAGAAGTGTGGTGTGAGCTGAGCAGTTTTCACTTTAACAGTATTTTAATAATCAGGAAAGTCACCCATGTATAGTAATGATAAATTGCTTTGCTACAGGGTAATATAAACTTTAACAAGTATAATAAATATTTCTGCTTGGCCAAGAAAACTGAAATACTGGAAACTGTTTAAATATGTGCATCAGAATGAATGAAGATGAAAAACCAGTGAGTATTTTTAAAATAGCATATGTTTTTGTAAATTAAATCTCAACCTGTCTTTACAGAAACAGGAATTTGGGGCACTGATGTGTTTATGGTCCAGCTGAAATCAATGAGATTTTGGTGTCACATAGCTACAGAACTCAGATTTTTTTTCTTTTCATATTGCTGTTAAGTAAGATGGGATTAAAACATTCAAGGTTATTTAAAAGAAAGGTGTCCATCTTAGATTTTTAAGCCAGAGATTTGTTTGTAGCAGACTATGCTGTTCAGTAAATAAAGCCACTTTTTTTTCCATAGGAAATCTCCTTTTCTGCGAGTTGCAGATGTGATCCGTACCGAAGGCAGTATAGATCAGTGATACTGAGGCAGAATGAGATTTTTATAACAGCCGTGCAAAGTTAGTTTCCCATTTCCCATCAACAGTCAAGGGATGAAGGAACTTAACATCATGGGACTGTGAGCCAGGAATAGCTTGTCTGTATGAAAATACAGGTTATACAAATAGTAAAAGGTAATAACTTTATTAGGCCCTTTTGCCCCACTTGTGATTAGTGGAAAGTTAACGGGGACCAGAGGGAGAGCTTTGCATCTCTTGAAAACCGGGGTTTCAGTGCTTGTGATACCAGTCTTTCACTCATTCTGTAGAGGACATTTTCTAACTTTATTCAATTTTCTTTCCAAAGTTATTATATTTCTCTCCTGCTAACTGTCTAACTTCAGTCAGAGCATCCAGCTGCAATAGCCTGTTTTTCATCTGTCTTTTTTCCCCGTGGATATTGTCAGTCAGTTCAACCTGAGCAATCCTTTGTATCAGACATGTCTAATCCAGGGTTTCTGAATATGTTACAGAGAGATACAGTTTTTAATGTGACCTTAGTATAAATGCCTGGGCGTTCCTGCATCTCTCTGTGTACATTTCCAACATGTTTTTCTCTTTACTGACTTGTACTGATTTTTCCTGTGCATCTTTTTTGTTTTGCTTTGTTGGTAGAAGATGGGGAAAAGTTAGACTGCTTTCCAATTTCTGCTTCTATTTTTATTTCTTCATTACCTTTTTCCTTCTTCTTTCTCTTTGCTTCCCAGCTATGTCTCAACAGGAGTGACGAGGCGTCGCTGAGGGTAGATGTCACCAGTATTTACACTTCTTCTGCGAGGGACAAATGTCATGGAAACAGGTGCAGAATAATCTTCTGACAACACTATAATCCCTATTGTGGCAGATCACTGCAAGGTCAAACTATAACAAAGAACATATATAATTTCCAAATCTAGCCCTGGAGAAGAGCGGCATAATTCAGCCTACGATTACTACAAGAAGAGCTGGAAACTTGAAGTTGACCTTTTTGATCTTCAGGCTGTAAGTTTAAAAGAAAATCTTGCTGATTGTCTCCTCCAATTTTGTTTTATATTCTCTGATGTTGGGTGTAACCTCTGGAGGTGCAACTCATGCCAGGAAGAAGCAGCATTCTGTCTTTGCATCCAATAAAGGGAGGATGTTGTGCCACACGAGGGGTTTGGATATTGCTCCGTTTCGGTTCACTACACTGTCTTGTCCTGACTTTCCAACTCTGCTGAATAATTTCATTTGTTCCTGATTTGTGTAAACACTGTGGACAAAAATTATTTTCTGAGACACAGCAGCTTTCTAATTCCTGTGTGGCTGCTGTGTGGTTTTATAGCAGACATTTCAAAATACAGGCACTCGGGTCTCGGTGGATAAAAATAAAAGAAGGTTTATATGCTGAGGTGAGCAACCTGAATGAAATGGCACTGCAGCCGTGGGCACGGGCTGTCTGCACTGACTCCTTTTTATAACTGTTTTGGGTAGTGCTCGATATCTTTTGTAGCTCAAATTGACCTATGTGTATGAAGGAGCATATTCAGGAGTCTAATATAAAACTAAAGATGATTAAATGAAACACTGCACCCCATTCACTCCTTCATTTTGTTATAGTACACATAGATGGGAAGCTTGATTGACAGGGATGCTCAGGAGGTACTTACAGCAGTTGTAAAATTGCCTGTGCATGTCATTGATGCTACTGGGATCAAACCAGCTCCCAGTTCATCTCTGGGCAGTTTGAAGGTGGCTGCAGAATGTGCCAGGAGATGCTGCCAGGTGTGGCTCAGTTTTGGGGTCTGCTTCTATCCCTGGGGTTTGCTTCTATCCCTGCCCCCTCCAACCGCAGGGGTTACCCCGCTCTCTCCTGCTGCATGCCTCGTGAGTGGTGGTAGGTAAACTCAGTGTTCATCCATAGGTGAATTTTGGTTTGAGACAGATTTGTGAGCCTACATCAGAATAAAGGGGATTTACTAAGAACGCATAATTTAGCTTTTTCTATTAGGACGAGGAAATGATTTTATGAAGTTCTCACCTGGCACAAAAAACATGAGGATCTCTGTATTTTTTTCTTAGACAAGCTATTGAATTCCTTGCTCAGAATGTCCTGGTGGAAGGGAGGCAGATTCTACAGTGCTGTTTCTAGAAAGGGCTTGTTACGAGTTTTATAACTGTTTTTCTGCTTGAAGCGGCCATTTTGTTAATATTGCTGACATAAACATTGCTGGTATTCTTGCTTGGCATAGCATGAGCATTTCCTAATAACGCAGTAACAGGTTCCTGCAAGAAGGAATTTGCAACGACCACCACCCATGTTGGGAACACCTCATGTCCCTTCTCCTCTATTTGCACAGGAGAATCGTGCAGGCGGTGAGGAGTAATTAGGATTGATTTCTGCTGTCTTGGTTGCACACATGGATTCTCCTATAATTGAGAGAGATTTCACTGACAGAATTGAGCTGATTAGCCTGAACAAAGCAATGTTGCATCCACATGCATCCTGCCTTCATGTAATTATAATTGTTGGTCTTCTAAGAACAACTGCGAGCAGAACACTGTGAACTAAAGAACTCTATAGCTATGTAGTAGGAGATAGTTCCTTCTCCAAAGTACTTCCAGTCTAAATGGAAAATTAAAAAGTAAGAATAGCAAGAGAGAAAGAAGGAGGTGAAGTAGTTTGCTGAGATTATATGGCAGCACAGTGACTGCATTGAGTAGAATGGAAATGTCCAGGGTCTCTGATCCTGCATTTTATCCACTGGATCACGTCCAATGTCTTTCCAAGCCACTGTAGTACAGGCACCTTTTAATGTTATTTATTTATTTATTTAAAATAGGCTCTGTGCCTTTAAAAGCAAAAATAAATCTACTGGCTTGAAAAGGGGGACTGAAAGGATGTACAACACTCCTGCAGGTGCATCCATCCCTGCATGATGTCACCTCTGTTTTAAAATTAGCAAATTGTCAGTGAATACATAATGGAAACCTTCTCACACAAGCACACGCACACAACAATTGATATTTATTTGCAATTTACTGCTTGGGAAGATGCTAGCAAAGCTCCTTTCTTCCCTGAACAGTACTGTCCCTCATCAGTCCTGGAGAGGTGAAATCCCATTGCAAACCTTCTTAAAAGAAAGATTTTTTTGTTCTTCATGATTTATTGAGGTATTTGAAAGGTCTACTGTAAAAGGAGCTCTGCCATCCCACATTTACATAAGCTCCTTATGTCAGACAATAGCTTTGTTTGTTCCTGAATACACCATGTATTTTTTCTCCATATTTAAATTTGGATTCACATTTAGGGATGATAAAGGGGTTTGAAATTAAGTGCTTCCTGAGTTAACTGCAGCACCTTCTTTCAATTAGGCATTCAGGCATTATAATAATCCCTATTTTGAAGACTATTCCACTATGTAAATGAAAGATTATAAGCAAGAATACCCGAGAACAGCACCTCTCCCCTACCCAATTAATGATTTATCCTCTGAATATTTTTGTGTAACACCTTTCGACCTACTTGGATCTAGTTCTGCCTTTACCTCACTAAGTCTCCCAAATGTTGCACACTGATAAAATCAGTGCCCATAAATTTTTCAAAACAGTTGCTTTTTGGTAAAATGTTTCTGTCCTCATCAGCACCTGGGGTACAAATTTCAGTATGATGAACTGTTAGAGCAAGCTATATAATGAGCAGCTGAAGAAATGGTCTATGGTTCCCTGAGGACATTTTTATTTTATCGGTATTTTCTGGAAAATGCTCACACTGAATTTACTCTAAACAGAAAAAGGGTTTTACATGCAACACTCATCTGTGTATCCAATTTTGTGTAAGTCTGATTAGTAAAGGCAAAAAAATATATATTTGTTAGAAGATACTACCTAGTATTCATGGTCTTGTAGAGCCCTGTGGAAGGAATAATGCCCAGCATCATCTTGTCCTTCTGCTTTGCCAATTTCTTTCTTTTTGCAATGAAATAGCTTTTGTTGGTGCAGCTGGAAACTAGAGACTGTCTTTGCATCTCCTGACTGGTGTGCATGAGGCTGTACGTGTTGGATAGTGATGTACTGCCCTGAAAGAGAAAAAAACAGTCAATACGTGATACGTGTTCATGTTGAAGAGACTTCCCCATGGAAACTGAGGGGTGAGTTTGTGAGAGGAAGACTTGAGGAGGCAGCATGAGCCGTGGGGAGGGGACGAGACCGCTCTCTTCCAGGCGTCTCACTGACCTGATGAGCGGTTGCGCGTCCCCTGGCCTCTGCTGCGCATTGACGGTGGGACATTTCTTGTGTCCTACAGACACGCTGTAGAAAGACTGAGGTCACTTTGTGCAATCAGTGAAACAAACACCTATGAAATTATAAAACACCGCACATCAATAAAACACCTCCTCATCTTGCACACGGCTCTGCTTTCCCAGTCTTTGGTACTTTTTATCAACACCTATTTAGTGCCAGCTTCATCTGCTTTAATTCATTGCAGTGCTCCAAAACAGCAGCAGCTGAAACACTGATTTCTTCAATTAGTGCAATCTTGCTCCTGCATGATCATCTTTCCTCCAAGTTGCTGCCTACTACTTACAGTAATGTTCTTAGCTGATCACACCAAATCTTTGTATCTTCTCGGGAATGAGAATGCTGCCTGAAGAAAAAGCACGTGTATCCTGTAGGTAAGGATGGAAGACCTTGGCAGCATCTAATTCTTGTGAAGGAAAGGTCTTCTCTATGTTTTCTTCTGTGCCCACAAGACCCCTCTGTCACTGGTTCCTACATGAAAGGTCTAACGCGTGTGGGTGATTTATTTGGGAAGCCCCTGCGATGACAGTAGCCCAGACTGCAAGCCTGTGTCTCCTGTTCGTGAGACTCCTTACGTAGCAGTCCCTTCCACAAGACCTACCAGCAGGAAAGGGTTTTGATTTTACCTCCATCAGGCAGTGCAGAGCAGTGCAAAGCTAGCCTTGAAGACACCAGCTTCAGATCAAAAGAGTTGATGTTAGCTAAAAATCTGGGATTATTTCATGGACCTGAACATACAGCTATGGCACTTCCAAAAGCAAATGATACGCCTGCGTGTCACTGCAGTGTCGTTCATTTGTCGGGACAGCCTTGGCATGGTGAAGCATCTCGTGTCTTTGCTCAAGTTCCTTCTCTCACAGTGCATGAGGTTTGCTGATTTGAATTTGGAGATTATCATAGACGTCAGTATATAAATACCAGTATCTAATGTCAGTCTATGACCAGTAGACCATATCGGTGGCTCCACTGCTCTGGAGGAGATGGTGGTGCGGTGGCACCAGGAGAGGGCACCAGAAGCCCTGACTCTATTCTAATGTGCCCCGGGACTGGAAGTGCACGGAAGGATGTTTCCTACAATGCAACTCTTTCTCTTCTGGACATATTCCTTTGTTCCCAGGTTCAGAGATACCTCACTGTCTAACTTGAAAAGGTTGTGGTTTTTTGCCTCTGAGAGCTTGCAGTGCTCCGTGCGAGTTAAATTTTTCTACGGGCAATACTGAACGGACAAATATTCATATACAGAATGCCATTCAGAGCTGGCGTTATCTGGTACACTGATTAGCAGCTTTAGCAAAGAGCTGAAGATACATTTGGGAGAAAGAATGAACTGCAGACAATCTCACTTTTACTACAAAGGTGTGAGGTTCATTAGTGAAACAGTGTTGGAGAATTTGTCTTTCCTCTTTCATCCTGTGGAGACTGTGTGAATTGGCTTGTGATGGTTTTGTTCTGTGCTTAAATATTGCTGTCTGATTTAAGACTTTGAATAGTCTTAGGCAGATTGCACAGCTGAATAAATAGAGAGGGAGCAGCGGGTGAACCAAGCGTGCTTCGGGGAGAAGCAGAAAGGAGCTTTCTTCATTGACGGCCTGCAGAGAAGGTGGGACAGAAAGCCCACGGAGGGATTAGTCATCTCTTTTGACCTTTTTGCAATCAGACACATTTCCCTGTCATGTTCACGTGAGTGCCTGCATCTAACAGCTGCTTCTTGCAAGTTCATTCTTGAAGGAAGTAATTGAGTCTCTTGGAGAAAACTGTCTTGGCTCACAGGCTGGGAGCATCAGATTGACTATACAAAGGAGTGTAGGTCCCAAAAAAGTCTGGTTTGCCAAGCAAGGAATTGGAGGCAGTGGCTTGGATGATGCATGTTATCCCAGATGAAATAACACACTTGGAATTATTATTTCCAGCCTTAGAGCATCGAGAGCTGCTGCATTATCTCAGGTGTCAGACCTCCTTCTATCTCTAAATCACCACTGTTATCCTGGCACGGTTTTACATCTTCAGATCTTTGCTCCTGCAACTTCGGGTTGGATACAGCTTTGAAATTAATTGGAGAAACATAAGGAATCTGTTCATGAAATTTGCACCATGAACTATTGCCTCTGGGTGTAATAAGGTGGCTCCTTAGGCAAAACCTTTGGCATTCAGCACAGCGGTGCTGTGCATGCCTACAGGTGGTTACAGAAATTCACACCAACTGGCTTTCTTGTGAACGCTGCCATCCTAGAAATGCCTCCATGTTAGGGCTTTGACTATCTGTGTTTATTTAACATATATGTAAAATAATATTCACATCTTTATTCAGCTTTGAAACTACACATAGTGATCCTCTACCTACCTGCCCTCATTGCACATCCAGGATTCAGAACCTCAGCAGCCCTTCGACAGGCTGTTTCCATAACAACAGAAGAGAAATAAACCTGAGAAGTAGTCCGTAGCTCCATGCAAGGCTGGTTGGTGTGGCCCCTGCAGGTCCATCGGACCTCCTGAACCCCACAGCTTCCCCCAGGCTCGGGGGAGACCCCAGAGACTTCCCTTCTTCCCCAGGCTGAAATGTTCTCTGAAGAGAAAAACCAACCCCCCCCAACTCCCATCAGGGAAACCTAAATTCTGTCATCGTCTGAACTGAAATGAGAAACTCAGCTCTGTGGTGCAGATCCACACCATCACACAAGAGGCCGATGCCTTTCAGCTCTATCAGTCAGTTAATTTTTATCCATTATCCTTTTGCTGTGCATCCTCTTTCACCCTGTCTCCCGAGGGCACTAAGAGACTTACTTGCCCTGAGCAGACTCACCAGCACCTCCACTCACACACCTTCTCCCTAAGGATTGAGTAGCTGCGTTTAAGCTCAGTCCCGGGCACGCGGGCGGTGCTTGGGACATGGCACCAGCGTGGTTGTGCTCCACTCCATCTCCCATGGACCCACCTCACTGACCTGTGGACCTGTGCTATGGGTATCCTGAGGATGGACCCGAGTCACCCTCTGGGTTGTCTTGTCCAGTCTTGTCCTTGAGCCCATCTCCTCAATGGACCTTCTGGATGCCCCAGGCCTGATCCCTCATCTCACCTTGGGGCTGTCCTGGGCCCTGTCCCTACCCCCAGCCCTGTTGGGTGCAGTGGGACACCATGATGTTGGCCCAGGCGGTTTCCCCGCCAGCACTCACTTGTCATCCACCCCTGCCCCACTCCTGTTTTACCCTTTTTCTTTCCACACTCCCCTTCGTTTTTAACCTTTTCATTTTTTTTCACTTCAAAAAAGCCCTTCCTCTCCTGTCCCCTGAGTTCCCCTCCATTAGAGAAAATAGCCCAAAACAGCCATTATAACGTTAGAGTACGACAGGATGAAAAAACTTCACGTTTAAAAAAAAAATGCAAGAAGAGCGTTAGTCTATGAAGCATACGGCCCGATTGCCAAAATTCCCCATTATGTTGTCATTGCTTGTGCCATTCTTTGTCTGATTTCTATCTTTTTAAGTGTTATCTCAGGAGTGCGCACACAGCCTAATATAACACTGAACTCGCAGTCATTACTGCAATAGAAATAATGATAAATTATTCTGTGAGCAAAACCAATCCTGTGCAAATTGGATGGCAAAAGTTGTTTCTCAAGCAGCTTTAATTTAAGGCAGGATTATGTTTCTGTCCTGATTCAGAAGCAACTTGTTCATTTAATGAGAAAGGGTCTCATTCTGATCACAGTTGCTCTTGTTTCATCAGCCCATTGCTCATTGGCATTACTCCTGATTTATACCAGCAGTCAAAATGCGCTCTCCTGGTACTCTGTCGTCTTTTTTTTTATTAATTCCAGCCTGTCTTTGCCCTTTTTGGGATCCATAACTCCAGCAGGCACAAGTGAGAGCACTTATACAGTACAGGTGAAAAGGCGGCTGCCAATTAAAGGCCCATTATTCTCTGTCATTCCTACACGAGATAGAGACAACAGCGTTAGAGCAATCCGTCTTATCCACTCTTTGGGTCACAGTCCAAGCCACTAACCTCATCAGCGTAAACACCCATAAGCCTTCCTTATCCTCTTCATCACAGTTTAAGCCATATTTTACTTTCTCTTGCCTTTTTGGTGGTTTGCATGCTGAATTTGCGACATGAATTTCCCCATTGCCTTGCACAGCTTATCACACTGACTTGCATGCCTTCCAGCTGAGAAATACTTTTTGTCAACCTACAGAGCCAGTGGAAATCTATAGCCTCTCGCGTTTCCACCTAATAGCCTTATCTTCTTTGGTGGACCAAAGTAGCATTTTCTGGGAAACACGTAAGTAAAGTTTCCCTCGTCATGAAGGGTAACTTATGCTTAGGAGAAAGATTAACTGTATATCTTGAAGGCTGAATACTTGCCATAAACCAATACCATAGAGAAAATATATTGTTTCTTCTATACTGTTGTCTGTTATCAGTATTATGCCATCTGTAATGAGCTAATACACATCACAACATATTATAAAGAGACAGCATTTCGCATTTAAGTCTATTCCATTTTTTAACTACATTAGTCAATTAATACATTAGGAACCGTAATAGATGCCCACAGGGGTTATCTGGTATGCTTGACTTTATTACAGAAGTATTTAAAATCAGCCTTGGCTGAGTGGTCTGTGACCGCATCTGGATCAGCTGTGGTTTAAAAGAGGCTTTGTCAGCACAGGGCTCGTCACAGTATTCAAAACTCTCTCTGGAGATCCATAGCCATAAATATGCTGCAGCTGGGTCAGTAATTTAAGTTCAAAGAGCATCTTTTCATGAGAAAACGTGAGTCAAAACACACACTGATACAAATATTTCTCAGTTTTTATTCCTAGTGAAGCACAAAGCTCTATGCACCAGTGACAGCATTCACATCTTCAGCCATTGCTTTGAAGAATTCAGTGATTTTTTTTATTTGAAGACACCATCTTTTCTTGAATTTGAATATCTCTCAGCTGCTCTTGACAAACATACCTTGCTAGTTCATTTTACCTTTCAACATCGAACATTCAAAGTCCTTAACTGTTCATGGTAAGTCAATACTTTCTTCTCTTTCAATATATAACCTGATCTAAAATGGACCAGCTTTTTAATTTTTTAGAGATTTTTAACCTTTTAGAGATTTTAACCAGCAGTACTAATATTTAAATTAGCAGTCAGATAATATTAAACAGCAAATCATTCTCTTGTCCATCTCCTGGGGTGTATGCAATATGCACAATCAACGCATCACCTTTGGGCACGCGACGACACCCATTGCAGGCCATTCTAAATCGTCAGCTAAGGACGGCACAGCAGCGTGTCCCATCTATCCACTAGTGGCTGAATTTACATCTCCAGCCTAGGCAACAGAAGAAGCTGACACATAAGGCCCAAAATCTTACCAATTCATTGGTCTTTCAGTTCCTTTTTTGAGAGCATGGGCTTGGAGATCTGCCAGAGTGCATTGGTAACAGGATAAATTAAATTCCACGGCGTCCTTTCACCCATCTGGAAACAGCAATTCTGGCTGTTTCCCATTGACCTCACAAGATTAACTGGCAGTTGATAGCCTTTATATTCTAATTTTCCACCTATGGGTCCCATTATGTTTTCATTGCTGTGCCTGAAGAAATGCATCTTAATGTAGAATTAAAACTTTTATGAGTGCAAAAACTCGGATCAGAGGAAGTCATGGCTATTTTGAAGCCTTTTGTCTTTCCATCCCTGCTTACACCTGCCTTGGATAGACAGGGTATCTTATAAGGTTTTCCTTTATTTAACAGTTTGTGTTAGGGTTTTTTGGCTTTACTTCTGCTGCAGTTGCATTATTTAACAACTCTGTCTTTATTTTCAGTCAGTCCAATCTCCTGGCAATAAGGGTGGAGAACAAAATCATCCGTTTTCAACAAATACATAAGATTATATCTACTGACTAAGACAAAATACAGCCCCTTCTACAAATTAGGGGATAAATTAACCAATGAATCCAGAAGATAACTATATAGGTTGGAACGAGATGTAGTCACGTAGAAAGAAGTAAAATATGAAACAGTTTTTTGTTTTATTTATAGTTTGAAAGAAAATGATAACCTCTTCTCCCTCCCTACTCCCGCTATCAGGGAAGTGTGTAAGCCTTCTAATGTACTTCAGTGCATCATGGATGGCGCTGGGGAAGGATACTCGTTCCAGCAAAGGTAATAGAAATATGAACAGTTTGGGTGTTCACAACTTGGACAGAGGATTGAATATAGATTTCTAGAAATAATTTCTTTTAGAAAAGCAATCACCTTTTGTACACTGGTGATTACTGTCATCATGGCAAAATGATGTCTGACTTGCATTCCTGTCCAGAGTTTGAATGTTGGCATGGGGATTTCTGTCTTCGGTGGTTGT
This sequence comes from Pelecanoides urinatrix, assembly GCA_013400755.1. Classification (NCBI taxonomy): domain Eukaryota; kingdom Metazoa; phylum Chordata; class Aves; order Procellariiformes; family Procellariidae; genus Pelecanoides; species Pelecanoides urinatrix. The sequence continues at coordinate 812,604 of VZTQ01010894.1, forward strand.
ATAAGGGATGTGTGCGACTCTTCAAGTGTGGAATATATGCTGGGCTGTGCTCACAGACCTTGTAAGAGGTTGGTTTTGTCAGCAGTCAGCGAATACTTTGCAGAGAAATTTATACCCAAATGTGGGTGTGTTGGCTTCTGCTATTTTTTTAATCATTATGCATTTATGATATAAGTGCATTTAACTCTCAAATGAGGCAAGACACTTTAAAAATATACTTTCTGTTGTGCTTTTCACTGCTTTGGTATGTTCTACACAGTCACTGCCAGAGAAACACATATGAGCCCAGCAAAAAAGCAGATGGCAGAAGGACTGAGAAAGCAGTTTCAACGAAGTTGAAAGCTGGGAGCTGTTAGAGATGATAAATATATTTAGAAAAGTATATAGGATAAATTTTCAGCTGATGGAAAGTGTCACAGCTTTATTAACTTCACGGAGCTGGAAGTCAGCTCAGCTTGAACTTCGTGATAATTCTATATCATTAAATCAGTATGTAACATAGCACGCCCGCATGAATCTAAACACAGGTGAATTTGACAGCAGTTTTTCTCCGGTATTGTTTCCCCTCAGTGTTGGATTTAACATCTAGCCAAACTAGAATGCATGTTTCAGATGACATATACCTGGTTTTGCTGTTGATTTCTGAGGGAGCGTATTCCCTCTTTGAGAAACTTTTTCAAGCCCTCAAGCAAGATGTAGCTGTTGTGACTGAGGATTTTTTCTGCTCCATCCCAGAGCTGGACTACGCAGACGGGAATAGGGGGATGACAGAGCAGGATAAGCCTGTGTAGTCTGCTACAGCTGCAGCCACTTGACAGCTAGACAGGTCTCAAAACCAGTTTCTTTTTGCTGACAGGACTTGGATTAATGGGTTTCTTTTGAGGTTATCTTTGCAGCAGCGCATCCTTGGTTCTTTCCAGGGTCCTGTTGGCCTGGAGCTTGTGCTGAGTTGTGCTTTCCTCACTGCTGGGCATCAGCAGTACAACCTTTGTGATCAACTATCATGAATTTCTTATGTTATACATTCCCAATTCGATCTTTTTTTCTTGAGCTAAAAAGTATTTTTAAGAAAAATATGTAGTCTCGGTGTTATAACAGCCCATCATGAATAATTTACCACAACTAGGAAAATTTTGCCAAGGCGTTAATTAAACTCGCTGTCTAGAAAAAAAAAATAATAAACAATTTTCTCTTCCGCCAGTCATTAGATCCTGTTATACTTTGTCAGCTGGATAGAGGAGCCTTCCATTACAAAATACCTATTCCCTCTGGTACCACAAACTGGGATCTAATCACCTCTTCACATGCTACTTGATGAATTCTTGTTGCTCACTATAAGATGTACTTTCCAATGCTGCAGTTGTTTGCCTAACTCCTTTCTGAATCCTAACAAGTATTTTGCTATCCATCCTGAGCTGCAGATGGCAGAACTAGGCATTTTAATTCCAAATTACATACCAGCACAAAATACAAAAGCAACAGAGACTCTCGATACCTACTTAATTTCCTTTGCTTATGCAGCTATGGATTTTGTAGCCCTCCAAATAGGCAAGGTTCAACTGATGATTCCGAAATCCCTCTCAGATTTATGTCCTATTCAGAGTATAGGTTCTCCAGAGGGATCCTAATTCTGTGACTTGCATTCCTTGTTCCTTGCTCCACCACATTGCATTTACTGGCTGTTCTGAAAAAGCGTACTGCTTGCTTACAGCCAGCTCACCAAATGGTTAAGGTCACCCTGCACCACGGACCTCCATTTACTGTTAGTTTTGATTTGAAAGTATTGGAATTATTTATCCTTTTAATTTAGATCCTGGAAAAAAAAATGCTAAGTATTGCCTGCACAGTCTACTAAAACTATTAGGGTATACTATCATACCTTGCAAGTACGATTCTGACCATTTTGGTAATGCCCAGGCTTTAAAGGGAGCCCTTAGCTTCATTCTTGTAGGAATGTAATTTTTGACTCATATTCATCACCTTGGCCTAGTGACAGTATTTCCAGTATTTACTGAGTGATGCTTATTTTTAGTAAAATTTCCTGGGTCTCCGTAACATCAATTTTTATTTATATATACACATGTAAAAAATTTTATATATATACATATATATATAAGGGTGAAGGGTAAGACAGAAGTATGCTTGTTTTTACAGTGTGTGTTTTCCCAATTATTGTATCTGATATTCACAGTATTAATTTTTTTTTCCTTTAATGTTTTGTCTGAAGGACACTGAAGAAGGAGAAATCATTTTTGTACTCTGTTACATGAGAATTACCAATATTTTAAAAAGAAATCTTTTGTTGGTGATCAAGCTATTGCTTCCCTGCTTGCATTAATAATTCTGTGTAACTGCTGATAGCTTGACTGTGCAAAAAAAATTGTTTGAATATACAGTCATTTGTATGCTGTTGTTTCCTAAGCCTTCTACTCTTCATATAACTTTGTCTGTCTGGTAGAATTTAAAAGCAGTCTGAAATGTAATTGGAAAATGTGTATCATACCATGTAGTATTTAGAAGCAAATTGTCCAGACTGAAATTGCTGATGCAGGTGACCTATTGAACACCCTGCAACCCACCAGTCAGATTAAATTGGTAAGGGAACGCCGGGAGCACCAAATGGTTCAGTAACAACCCATCTAGTGTTTGGTTTTTGATTTGGACTTTAATGTAGGTTATTTTAATAAAATCAATTCACTGTATGGACATAAAAAATGGAAGAATATAAATGATAGCATTAACCAAAACCACTGTTTTTCCCTGTCTTAGGAGATCAGTGTCATTTCTTCTTTTCTCATGAAAACCAAATGAACTCCTCAGTCATCATCTTGTTCACGTGTCTGCAGAACTTGGGAGGGGGGTCCCTGGTAATTCTGAATTAGCTGTTTGCGTTCATAACTGTGACTGGTTCGTTTCAAGGGTAGCTACAATAATTCTGTGAATGTTACCTGTTATTATAATCCAAATGCGTCTGATTCTCAGTGGAAAAATGTGCACAAACCATTTCTTTAAAATACTTGGTTTTATTTTTGTGTAGGGCAGTACAGATAATCAGGTTGTGTTATACCAATGTAGGGTTTTGGCAGTAGATATTTTGTGCAAATTATGCCAGTTGACCTTGACAGAAAGCAAAAAGAAAGCATTTTATTCAGTAGTTGGTGAGCGATAGGTCTCATCTACATCACTGAATACACTATGACTGTGTTCATGGGTTATCCAGGCAAAGGCTTCGTTCAACATTCTACCCTAGGCAAGAATAAGAACAACCGTGGGGACCTTGTTGCTGATATTTTGGCCAGTGACTAGCAGTTATTGTTCAGGAAATAGAAAATCTTTATTCCTAGGTCTCTTTAATCTCTTCCACAAATGAATGAGATCAATGCCATTGTCCTGACGTGAGTCACGATTCCATTTCTCTAAATATTGTGGCTTGCTCTTTCTGGGCTTCATGCCAGTTCTGCGCAGAAATCAAAGATACATTTTTCAGATAGCCTTTTTTGTGCGTATGGTACTTGCTTTGCTTTATAAATGAACTTGTCTCATTGTGTGGTGGATGACTGGGCGTGCGTTGGTCTGCCGTTCGGGCACAGCCTTTCTGTTTGACTTAAACTTTTGTAGCATCATCCCAGAAACTGGTACACGCCAACTAGATAGCTGGGCAGGCTACCAAAGTAGGAGGTGGCTATGGTGGAGTGGCCAACTAGACCTGACATGGCAGATCTGTACTTTCAATAGATGTACATACTTGTAACCTGTGCTACGGAGTTCTGCTTTGAAGTGTTGTATCTGGGAATGTCACTATTGCGCAGTGCAAGAAACCCCCCCAAACCCAAACCAACCCAAACCTAGAACCTGGAATGATAGCAGTCCCACTTAAGAAGCAATGACATCAAATATGTCCAATTACAAAGTTGTTATGTGATATGATATGATATGATATGATATGATATTTTCATTCAGAAAGAAGCTTTCTGGACAGGTTCTAGGATCTTCAGTGAATGCTTGAAGGAAAAGCATGAATAGCACCATTGGAGCTCAAGCCTTCCTTCCACAAATGCCCTAACAAAGGTGAGGCACAGTTTTGCTCCAAGTTGGGTCCAGTGAATCTTTAATTAATTTCTGCTTGATGAAATATGTTCTACAGAGCTCAATTTCTATCTGTCTTGGAGTGGAGTGCAAACTTGTGTGGAGCTTTCCGGTACAGCTGGGAATTAAACCCAAATCCCCATCTCCAGGCTGAGCTCTCTCATCTCTTGCTGTGCCTGTTTTTCAAAGAAAAGAGACCACAGCCTCTTTTTTGATGGAAACATATGGTTGTCTTCAAAAGGAAGTTCTTACAAGCTGGCCATAGGAGATGCATGGGTCAGCCTGCGTGGTGACTTGCTACTCTATGAACTGGTTGTTTTTCATCCTAATCTTTGGATCTGAACCCAACAATGGAGGAACCCACTTGCCTCACTTGGGTCTTTAAGATTCATTCTCAGATTCTTGCTCCTAAGTTTTTTGGGGTTGTTTGGGTTTTGGTTTTTGGTTTTTTAAACCTAGACCTTATTGTTTTCTTTCAAAAGAAATGTAGGAAACTAGCTGGAAAATAAGAACCAAATATTTCACTGAATTTGATCCTATATCTTTTAGTGTTTGCAAAGCAGATAGGCAGCTCGCCATATTTTGGTGTCATATTTGTTATTACGGATTAAATCAATTGTCTAGCTACAGTAGCAAACCCTCCCCTTGTAATGCACTTAGTCAGTTGTGAAATCATGTACTCAGTAGTGGGAAAAAAAGAAAAACCTCCACAGCCCCTTCAAGCAATCAATTTATGCCCTGAAGCATGAGATTTGATTACCATTGTTATTATCTTAGCTTGCATAGTTACAAATGTTATTAGTAGTCATAAAATTATCTAGCCTTTAAAAAATTATATTAAGAAAAAAATCCCAAGATTTCACTCCAGGTTCTTCAAAGCCTAAATTCCTGGGATTGATTTGAACTGCGAAAAGTGGTGGATCCTTTAATTAATTTTAAATTTGCTGTCCTTTGATCAAGTGGGGTTTTCCTGTATTCTCATTATGAAGGAATAGAGGAGCATCTTCTAGTACATCTGTAGCTTCTCTGCTCTGGTCAAGATCCATCTAACTTTCAACATTGCAAAGCTAAGCATTGATGATGTATACTCAGAAACATGTTTAATAAACCATTAGTGGGATATGTATTGCTCTCTAGCTCATCTATGTTTTTCCCTTTACAGTTAAAATCTTTCCCTGTGAGCTGAAAGTTTCTAATGCAGCTTTGTGCTTCTCAATATACATCTCAGCTGGTATAATTTAAATATTCTAAAAATTCCAAAGTTAATGAAAATACTGTGAAATGTTGCAGCAGAACAAAATTTCCAAAATGAATTTCAACACGGAAAAAATGCTAGTTGTCATGATGTCAATTATTTTGGCCATTTAATCTGTCCAGGACTAAAACAGATTCCCAGAAAGTTGTCCTTTTTTAAAAAAAAAACAATATCAAATTGTGGCTCTTGATATTCAAGTACATTCACATTTTTGCGTATCTACCTATTAAAAAAATTACATCATCTTTGTTAACGAGCTGTGGTGGTGGAATACGTGCTGGCAATTACAAGCAAAATGAACTTTCTCTAAAGAAAGTCTGGCCAATTCTTTTGTCCTGAATATTTCATGTATCTTAAATGACATTTAGAGTAAGATTGGAAATATTCTGAGCCTCCCATCAGACTCTGGAACCGATTTTAAAATGCTCGGTGTTTCTTGAGGGAGTACATCCACTGAATTGGCTAACAAGCTGAACTTGTGATAGGCACAAACACACCCTCTGTTCCTTCTGATGTCTTTAGACAATTCCTGAGATAAATGTTCTGAGCTTTTTTTCCTCACACTCAATTTGCGATAATATTATGCATTTAATGTGTATTTTAAATACGTGATCAGTACCAGCCTGGAGAGATTTAATGAAATTTTCCAGTGTTTCTAGCAGCGTTGCTCTCTCATTTTCACATCAAGTAGTGGGTTTGATGAAAAGGCTCCTTGATTTTCAGCAGGAAATCCCAAAATAAAGAGCAGTTCTGTGCAGACACGCAGAGGACCGAACTGTGCTTCTCTGTCTTTATTTTTGTTCTGTGCAGGCTTAAGTGCTATGACATTTGCCCTGTTTCGTTACCCAGTGAAATCTGAAGCACAATGGATTATGTCTATTTACACTTTACTTAAGGCAAACCCTAGTCTCTGAAATAGGTGTGATTAGTGCCATATCTTATTGTGAACATGAACACATTTTATTTTGGAAGTGTGGAACAGTTTTTGGTAAGCTGATGTACTTTGACTTTTCCATCAGCTGACTTCCTAGTAGAAGGAAAACTATCTGCATGATTCTGTGTTGAAAAATTAAAATACTGTAATGGTTTCCATATTATGGGCCGAAACCTGAAAATGTGAGAAGATCCTGGGGAAATCACGTTGCCTGAGAGGATCTAAAAGTTGGGCCAGCTAGGCAGGGAAATGAAAGTCTAAGCGGTTGCTGCATTTTGCAAGCCCAGCTTCTTTCTCTTCATGGCACGGAGTAGCTGGGTAGTGGATGTGGCAACGTGGGTATGGGCAGCCCAGGAAGTTGACTTTGGCAGCAGTCCTGCCTCAAGCAGGCACTGGAGGTAATTAAATCGTTGTCTCTCTTCTATATGTCAGAGCCCTGCCGAAATCAACCTGGAAACTCCTGGTACTGCTGAGGCATCCCGGGAGGAGGGTAGCATTGGCCAGAAGTGGGTAAGAGTCATTGCCCCCCGTTTTTCATCCTCTTGGCAATGGCAGGAGGAGCAATGCCAGCTCTCCCTGGCTCTCCCCGGCTCTGTTATCTCTGCTCCCAGACGAGCAGGATGGAGCTTCCCACCCTTGGCATCTTCAGTTTTTTGCCAACACTTCAGTAAATCTCCAGTCATCTCTGGATTTTGACTGGATCTCCGATGGTCACGTTTATGCTGGGTCAAATGGCTTTTCAATACATCAGCAGCCCTGACACAGTTGAAACATTCCTCTACAGCTGTCTCCTTTTCCATTCATTTTCAGAGGTTTCCGCTGCACGGGGGCACAGCCCTGTTGCTTAGCTGTTGGTTGCTTTGGAAAGCAATGTGCTGCAAATATAGCATTTTACTGTCTTTGGATGAAACAGTAAGTCAATTCAGGATTTGGCTATGAGAGCGGGATTCAAAGGGCGAAGTCCGGTTTCCTTATGTGTGCTCTAGGCTGGGTCTCCGCTGCAGAGAAATCCGGCTGCCCCAAATCAGAGCTTTCTAAGCAACCACAGCACGCTTCCCTTGCATAATAGTAGCTTTTCTCCATGCATTTGGTGAGAAGTTTGGCATTTATATCGGCGTAAGTTGACTTAAACGTAGTTTTACATGAAAATTATATCTATAATTGCCTGATTTTGCATGACTAAAATATCAAGCATAACATCGCTTTAACGGAGTTTTGCATTTGCTTTCTTAACACGGAACAAGTGTATTAAATTATTCTACCCTTTTCCCTACTAGTTTTCAGATTTTTTCCTTTTACTACCATCTTTAGTTTATAATACCTTTCCTTAAATTTAATTAATTTAATTCCTGTCCAAAAAGTAAGCTCACCTCCCTAAATCTGCTGGAGATGAGCAACATGAGTTGGCCAGTACATCAACAAATTCTGATTGCTACTGTCCGAAAAATCTTTAACCCAAATGATAATAATCCCCATGAGTGCTAACTGTGATTCGGTAGGGTGGTTTTATGGCTTAATGTCCGTGAATGTTTCTTTATGATTATTGTTCATTGCATTAGACAAAGCTCAGAGAAAAGACAAACACCCAAAGGTCAGCAGTGAGACAGAAAACTGTCTGAGAAGTCCGAGTCCTCATGAAAATGATTATGTCTGACCTTCACCACCTCCGCAGAGTGTCTCTGGATGGAGTGCTTAAGAAAATGACGGGCAGATTTGTGACGACTGTCTTCACCAATCACTTAAAAATTTAGCCCGTTCCACAAAGGGATTACAGAAGTAAACCACGCAGGCAGAAAGTTCAACTCTTCAAGTGCACACACAAACCTGCTCTGTTTTTGTGGTCGTGTGTGCTGTAGAGCACACGCAGCAAAAATTAAGAGGGGCATTTGCAAAAAAAATGAGGAAAAGACCTTTTTTCAAAGGTTTGAATATATAAAACATTGGATGTTGCGATGATGAATGCATGGGTTGTTAGCAAGGGATAGCGCAGAGGCGGACGGGGCGGGCAGGACCATCCCCATCCGAGGTTTTCTCATCCTTTGCTCTGAACAGAAATGACACCCCTGCACCCCGAAAGAAGGGTAAAATGGGGCGGGGGGGATCTGTCTGTCCCCTGACAGTGCCTGTTCCCTCCTTGACCAGATTTTGGAGGCCCCCTCCGCCACGACGAAGTGAGAGCTGCAGAGGGTCTTGCCGTTGGGAAGTTCTCCCCAGTTCGGCCATTTCTTTATCCTCTCTCCCCGGCTCTCGGCTGGCTCCGCTGTGCCCCCCGTCCCCGCACCTCCCGTCCCGCCCGGCCCGGGCTCCCCCGCCCCGGGCGTGCGGGGCCGCTCCCGTTGCGGGGCGGGAGGCGGCGGCGCGGCCCCCCCCGGG
>VZTQ01010895.1:0-52616 GCA_013400755.1 Pelecanoides urinatrix
TCTATGATTCTATGAAAGATTTATGAAAGCCATATAGGGTTGAGAAACTGTGATCATAGTAGCATCACCAACACTCCCATGTGTTTAGCTGCTTATGCAGAAGGTGTACGTCTTTTTTTTGAACCACAAATATTTTGTTCTCCTTCCCTTGGACAAAGTCATCAAAATAGGCACAGGATTATTGCTACCTTAATCTAGATCCATCTTGTCCCTATAAGCATGAGCATGTTATGCCTATACATATGGTGGCCCTGACTACACTACTAGAAGTTTGCTACAGCAGTAAAAGGGTTGGGTTTTTTTTTAAGATTAATTAATCTATTTCTGAGGCAGCAATACAAAGAAGAGGTGATAGTTATTCTACTGACATACATGTGTTTATCCAGAAAAAAGCTGTTATTCTCTCTGCAATCTATTATTATGCTTTTTCTTTTGAAATTAAGTTAAACAAACTATACCTAAAATAACTTTGCTTAGGTTAATGAACTACAAACAAGTGTGAAGTGGCCTAAGTTGTACTTTAACATATTACTATTGCAGTAATAAAATTAAAATCCTGGCAAGGGGAAGGATGAGTAAAGGCAAGAATTATCTTTGGAGAAATTATGTAGAAACTGGGGAGAAAAGTCAATTTTGAAAACTGTGAGGAGAGTCACTATCAGATGTGAATTGCCTATATCTTATATGTATCTTTTTCTACATACCTATGTCTTTGTGTCACTGATCATCAGTGTTCCTTGGACTGTACTTTGAACTATGTAGACAGAAACAGTAATGAAGTATTACTGAGAAGAATGCTTTGTACCAGTCCTGTGATTGATCGTATATATCACAACAAGCTCAAATCATCTGCCAGGAATGGTCCCAGACCCCATGCTTTCAGGAATAGAGACATTTAAAAAATTAAAGGAAATTAGTTCTGTTTTTACTTCCATGACTGATTAATAGGATATCCAAAATCTCCCACCCGGCATCAAACAGATTTGCATCTTTATGGCTCATTTCCCCTCATCTTCCTTTCCTTCTCCCACTCAAACACCTTACTGACCACACAGTTCCCTCCAGAAATATTCCAGCACTGTTCTCATTTTTCTTTTCTTTCTAATTTTAGTTTTATTTGCCTTTAGAGTACCTATTTTGAATCAGTACAGATTGATGAATATAATAACATGCCTTCCAGAAACCAGAAGAAAACCAGCAAAATGTGTGTGAGAGAAAAGCAGTCAGTTAGGACAAAACTAAGGTTGGAAACAACTGGCAATGTACCACATTCTAGAATACAAACAGGTTATTAACTCTGTAACTTAATAAAGTAAATAATATAATTCTGAAGTACTACGCATGGTTAGTCATTAGTGATGGGATAGGATAGCCTCTTGTATTCAGGCATTGAGAATACAAATCACCACCTCTTTGTTATGTAGTTTCACCCTTGTCCAAACTAAAAGATCAGTCAAGGTTTGATATGTCATCCAGGATGATATAAATGCACATCTCATGTTAAAATAATCTTTCCTACCATGACAGCATGCCTTAAGTTAGCCAAGTTACCATCTATAAAAAGTTTTTTTCTTATGTCCCGTAAAGGCAAGAACTACAGACATACATGTTGTGGTATTCTGACCAAGCAAGCAGATGTAAAGACTTCTAAGAAATCTCATTATATAGCATAACAATTTACTTATGATCAAAGCATATAAGAAGGTTAATGATTAGGAAAAATAATTATCAGGAAACAATATAAGGAAAGTCATCCTTTAAGCAAAGGTGCTGTTGCAGTTTGCAAGAGCATTAAGCTCATAGCCTTGGCCCACACTCCTTGGTCTGCTACCTTTACAAATGTCTTAGGAATTCCTTTAAAGGATTTTCATCATGAATAATATTATAATGAAACTGTTCACACTGCTGTCGTTAACTGTAGTTGCATCAGCAGTTTTATTGTAACCCTTGGTTTCATGGGTTCATAACTGTACGGTTAACATGTGCTTCACACTGAAGCTTGGGATACCAAAAAGCAATCATGGAAACAGTAATTCAAATATCAAGAAAAATGTGTTCATTCAGTTTCAAGTTTTGAAAGGAAAGGAGTTCAGATAAGTATGGTAGTCTAAAAATTATTTTACTCTTCGAAAACCAAGAAATATGGTAAGCTTTAGTGTGCCTTTTTATGTTTGTCCTGGTTTTTAATGAAAATAGGTTCATCATGACAGACTGATGGTATTTCAAAATTTTCAGAAGTATTTTAAGATGTCCATAGTCCTCTACACAAGTCCACAACTTTGTGTCAGCAAATATTCTGCAGTGATTTTTAGCCTATTAGTAAAATGCCCATGTGTACAAAAGGTATTCTGTCAAGGTTGACCATAACAGCTTTAAGTCTCTATTGTATCTTTTGTTCAATTATCCATAAAATAAGATGAATAACACTAAGTAAAGGCAGAGATAAAGATGTAATGCTTTATAGAAGGAATAATGGCTTTTCAAAATTAATACTATTGTTTTGCCATATTGATCCTCACAGAGCTGCTAAAGCTTCATCATATAATAACTGTACCATATACCAAAACACAGATGAGAACTCAACATAAATAAAATCAATAATTTCCTTAAAAGGAGTTAGATGTGGCCCAGAACACTCACAGAGTCCAAGGACTGCCTAGAAGGCTTGCCTGCACTAGAAGGCTTCCACTGCGCAGGAGGTAAAGGTAAAGGGTCTGATCCTATTCCAGACTCTTTGACAACTAATATGGGACATTTTCTGTGGCAAAGAACACAATTTGTCAAAGCAAAATGCATACTAACTTCTCTGTTGTGGTCAGTAGCATTGGGGAGCTTCTTTCAAAGTGATGCACCCCTGTCCTCCTGTTAATGTGAAAGCCTGGTGAGTCTGTGGCTTTTATTTAAGCACTTGCTACCACAGACCTGTGTCTGCTGCAGGACTTCAGATGAGATCCAAGCTTTTTTTGCCCACAGTTCAAAGTCCCATATCCTGTATGGAGGACACTCTCATTTCTGTTGAGATGCCATGTCACAAACACAGTAGTCATTGCATCCGCAACTAGTTTTACGTTGCACAGTCCCCAAAGACATAAGGAGTTTCACAATTATAGACTGGCTCCTTTTAGTTTATTTATTTATTGTGTAAGAGCAAAGAATATTTTAAGCACCTTACAAATGTTGAAGAAGAGACATTGCTTAGAGTAATTCTTAATTTCAGGTTAATTTATAAGTTTCCATTTGAAGTATTGCATTAAACTAACTGTTCAAAAATCACCCAAAAGGAAGGCCACAAGACTTTCTTTCTGCTAGCAATACAGTTGTAAAATACAAAGTTAAAAGGACACTGGCAGGATAAATGTCATATTTTTAAAGTGGATGTAATTTCCTATGCTACTAATAACATTAGATTTATAAGACTGAGAAAGGAAAAGGTAATTTAATTTTTACCATTTGTATTGTCCATCAGCAAAGGTCACAGTGCAGTCTCTACCTGCATCTGATAGTATGTGAATCAGCTCACAACCAACTCCACCAAAAGAAACAAAGAAAAATAGCAGTGAAAAAAAGAATCTAATGACACAATTTATAAGTGATAGGAGAGATGCAGTTTTGTGAAGCATTGTGCTTTGGAGTGATACTAAACAACAATACTAAGTACAGGGCACATATCCACAAGGAAACAGCAGAGTTTATGTATTAACTAGTAACAAAATAAGGCAAATTGCCAAATTTTCCATCTCAGCAGGGCTACTACAGTAAAAGAGCTACTGCAGCAAAAGAACTCTTCCTTTTTCCCACAGCAGCTGGAGGTCTCCAGACAGTTTAGAAATCCTGGATTAATGATTACTCATTCACCCTGGACTATCTTCTCTGGTTACAACAAATGCATTTGGGGCTGAAGGAAATCTTGTTCCTATCTGGCTACTTATCATTATTAGTGTTATAGTCTGTAGATGATACTAGCTTAATACAGAGAAAAGAGTTCACTTCATTGTCCAGTGTTTAAGTAGTAACCCTGAAGAGAGCAACTGAAATCTATTATAGCAACAAGTGAATGTGTATTGTGCCTCAGATCATTGTCCAGAAGTGTCAAGCTACTATAACATTAAATATTGCTTTCTCCACTGAAGAGTTAAGGCAGTCACTACAAGTAGCAGGAAAGATAGCAGCATGACAAGACAGTTGTGAAAGCTCTTGGCAGCAGGTGCACTTGGCTACAAAATGGAAAGAATGAATATAGAGAGACCAATGCTGCTGGAGTGCAGCGAGAGTACGTAAGCAAGGCACAGACACATCAAAGTTGTTTACAAATTTGTTGCAAAGCATAGCTGGCTCCAGCCAAAACCAGAGGCACCAGAACAGAGCAAATCCTAATATAAGAATACAGAAGACAAGCTCTGCACTAAGCAGGTGACAGGATAAAAGTCTTGTGCTCCATATAGTTTCTTGACTTTTCTACAGAGTACTAATGTTTCTAGTAATAAATATATCTACTATAAGACACTATTGGAGAACATGGGCATTTCAGTGCAGTTGAACAGACCCTTAGATTAATATACTTAAAATGTGATCAGATTTTTAGAACTTTATTAAATGTTATCAGACTTCTTACCATAATATACAGAAAATTGGTGAGCTAGAAAAAGTTTTGAGAATAGCAATACAAGTGGAATCACATCAACAAATCCAAATAGTTTAAAGAAGAAACACTGAAATTGCAAAGGAAAAAATATGTATTTAATTTGATGAGCTTTTTTCTTACATGTGACTAGAAAATATTCAGAATAAAGAAATAAATTTCCCAGATTAATTGTTGGCTAGAGTTAAAAATGATAGTGCTTCACTCTGTAATAGACTGAGCAAATCCATAATCTCCACTCTGTATGTTCACCACACAAAAAACAGTAAGCTTCTTGTGGGTTATAGGTCACTGAAGTTTTCTGACCCATAACAATGCTATAGACTTGCTCAGAAGACATGAGGGTCTTCATGACTTTATTCAGTTGATAGGATTATTGAGAAATTCTGTGACCAGTCCCAAGGAGGTGGGGCTGGAGGACTTCCATTAAGTGCTTGGGTGTTAAAGAGCACCTTAGTCAATACCTCACTTTAAAACAGAATACTCGAGGAAGGTGCCAAGATTTAGACTTAGAACAATATCCTTGGAGCAATGGTTTACAAAAGAGTAAGTTGCAACCATCCAGAATGAGACACCACAGCAAACCTTTACAAATACAATAAAAATAAAGCTTCTATCCAGAAAATCACTCTGATTCTAAACACAGAGTCCAATTGCTGGTTACAGAGCAAGAGCTGAAAAAATCTCACTACAGTGTAAATGATACCTATAAATGTTCTTTGTCTCCTAATCTCATAGTATGAAATTATTGTCTGAGATTTTGCATTTAGGTAGAGATTTCAACAGGAAAGAAACTTCTAAGTAGAAAAATAATATATTGCTGCTTTGCAAAACTTAATACAAAAATTTTCTGAGATGCCTTAAGTTCATTGTGTCTATGTAACTAGAGAAACAATTTCACTACAGGCTAAGTTTTGCATTCAACAAAAACTAAGTTAAAAAATACGTGAAAGTAAATTAAATCCTATGGAAAAATAAACACATTTTAAAAGATTATTTCTTTCATAGTTCAATTAATTCATGTTACTCATTGTCTCTATTGGGCATCATAACTCTTAAGTAGAGACAGATGTTTTCTTTGAGGAACTGTTTTAGACAGTAAATAGTCTGCAGGTAATTGACAAGTCAGATCTGTAGGAACCCCTCAGAGGTTGAAAACATTCTTCTACATTTGTAATATTAATGCCTAGTTTATCCTTGCAAAGAAGCAAAGACTATGTTTCCTGTTTAAATTAGAAATCTCCTTTCCAATCAATTATGTGAGCACTTTGAGTTCTGAGCACAGTCTGACATTGTCCAGGACAAGAAATGGAACAGACTGGATTTGATTTATTAGGTTCTTGTAACAGTCGTACTTACTGGAACAGACAGAATGCATGCATCTTTAGACTGTGAAACCAATCATGAAAAATTATACCAGAAGTATGAAGAAAATGACATACAGTAATTATGATACTACATGAAAGAGTCTTGTGATATTAATAATTTTCCATCTGTTTACTTATGTTCTTAGAATTTTCTTCCTGAATGTAGTAGAGATTTAGCTCTCCAGTGTTGCTAAGAAAATTTACATAAACAGTGAGTTCTCAAAGGACCTTTCAGATGTTAGTAATGCAAACTTGGCAAGTATGCCCACTATCACAGTTTAGTAAAATAAATACAAACATAGTTGTTTTTTTAAAATAGGAAGACTGAAATGTCATGTGCATAGTTATTTAATGCACTGCATGCAAGGTATTAGAGTCATTATTTTTAAAAAACACGAACTGTCTTTGACCAAAAAGCATAGGTTATTATTATCAGTATCATCTTCACTGACCCAGTAGACAGTGCATTAAAATCAGGTACTTTTCACCAACATCAACTCCTTTGACAAAAAAACCCAACAATAGTTATATGTATTACTAACCTCATCATACATTTGGAAGTCCAAATCTTCCAAGTCTTTTCTAAAAACACATTTCTATGTTACATATCTATAATCTGCATTTATCAGTTGAACTCAAACTTTTTGCAGGTTCAACTTTTATTAGATTCCTTTGGTTCATCAGAAATTAAAATATATTATTTCCAGTGTTTTCTATTATTTTGCTATATAGTACCTGTTAATTCACAAAAAAAAACCCAATCAGAGATAAATTAGATTCCTCTCCTGAAAAATAAATAAAGTTTAGGCACATAATTATCTCTGAGGATGTAGTCTGTAAGAATCTTAATTTCCATGAAGAAAACAAAAAACTTGAGCATTTAGGAATCAAGAGAAGTTTGGTTAAAGTGCCTAAGTTATTTTTTTGAAAATCAGGTGTCATGGTTTAACCNTCAGGTTTATTCTTGAGGCTGGATTTTCATCTGAATATATTTAGATATCTTTTATTTTTTTGAGTGATCTAGAATCTCTCTCTTGTCATCATAGAAAAATAGCTACATATGGAGAAAAATTCATCCTAGTTTTCTTAATTACATAACTTTGGATCAAGAAAACTTTATTTGGAGTTATCCAATTTTCTTGATAGAATATAAAGTGAATATAGGTTACTCGAGATTTAATAACTTTTAAAGTGAGACAAATCCCACTTTTTATCACTTCTATTCATTGTTTGAACATGAATAGAAAAAAAAAAAAGTACATCTTTCATACCTAAACTGAAGATTAATCATACATAAGCTGGCTAATAATAAAATTTGGAGTATATATTTCAGTTATATATTTGGAAAAAGGATTAATAAAAAGGTTGGTAAATGAAAAAAATCAAATTTATCTCTGAGCATAAATACTTTGGATTGTTTACAGTGTGATGCATTGCAACTTTGGACATTATTTCTACAGTACAGGGTAAAGCTCTTTCTCTATATTGTAGTCATTCATAAGAGCATAATATCTTAAAGTGTCGTTTCCTGTGGCTACACAGAGTTAAACTCCAGAGTGATATAGCACGTGGCCTTATTTACTTAGTAAGCCAAATAAAAACTGCAAGGAAATTATCTTTTCCCTGTACCCAAAGACATAGCATAACATTATATAGGATTTTGAGTCCCTCTTTAATAACTCATTCTTCATTATTAATACAAAAAATCATGCAATAAGAATGTGTGGAGCTCATGCAAAGCAGGTCAGAATTTTTCTTGTGGGCCTTACAAGCTAAGTAGTAGATAAAAAAATTATTAGAAATGTCATTGGATTGGATTGGATTTTAGAGATTAAATGTGTAGTATTTATAACTAGTGTGTATAGTCTGTCAATGGTGGGTTGACCTCAGCCAACAGCCAAACACCCCCCCTCCCCAAGCCTCTCATTCACTCCCCTCTCCCATGGGATGGGAAGAAAATAGAAGGAAGGCAAGAAGGTTCAGGGTTCAAAGCAATGACAATATATAACACTGGTTTCTTTGAACACAGTGTCTGGACAAGTCTACATGAGTACCTAGTCAGTAAACCCATTTTTTTCTTACTTCAAATTCTAGGCGACCCACTCATTACTAACAGAAATGACAGCAACTAAAAACTGGAAAAGCCATCAGTAAGACTAGTATAATACAGTGGCAAATACTAAGCTATTTGACAGCCAGAAAAATCTGTTCTAGGAAGGATTAATTTTTATTTTATTCATAAATATTTCTTTTACATGAAAAGTAGATTTTCAAATATATTTACATTATTTTGGTTTCTTTGCAAATTAATGGTGCTTTAAGAGCTTGGTAAAAATAAAAATAAAAAAACAAACAAACAAACATTTGTTCAAAGACAAGGATTTAGAAAAGAATCCTGGCAGATATTAAGCAGCAAATAGAAAACTCTCTATAATAGAATCTGAGACAATTATTGTACTAGTGATTGAATAAACTATTCATTTACCCTTTTAAAGGTTAAAAAGAAAGAAAAGAATTTTACAAGCTGAACATTCTTAGATACTAATTGTAGCATATTAAGTCAAGATCTCCCCTTTCAGACTCCAAAATGCTCTATGGCAAATGCTCCATCTCATTCATATTTAAATTATATGGGTTCATAGCAAGTTTTTTTTAATGTTTGCAAAATACAGGTTATATCAGGGTCCTTAAGTCTACTAAGTCTATAGATCAGTATGACTCCAAATGACAGGCAATCTATTTATACCAAACTTACTAAGTGAAATATAATTCTGTCACTGACTTCAATTTGTCACATATTTCTAAGTCTGCTATTACATAATCTTTCCTTTTGCACTATCACCTGTAGCTAATACACATTATGCTATACTCCAGGCAAAATGGAAACAAATACAAACAAAATATGACCCTTTCTTCAAAAAGCCTACAAAAAAAATTTTTGAGCTGTGTCTTTAGGTTAAGAATGAAACACAGAATTTAAATTTACAAAGTTTTGTACAAGAACAAGAGTACTATTTGTCACATCACATTTCTTTTATGTGATCCACAGCATCTAAAAATAGAAGGAAAAAATCCTACAAATGAAAATATGAGAATACCCCTATTTATGATTTTCTGCTCCTGATAGCCAAATACAAAACACTTATATACTTAATTTTATTTGTAGATTTTTATGTACTATTTAATATATTCTATAATTTAAAATAATTTATGTAATCATTATTTCATTTCCAGTTTTCTTCTGATATAGTTCTTATGCTCAATTAAAAAGAAAGAAAAAGAAAGAAAGATTGAGTA
The DNA here is from genome assembly GCA_013400755.1 of Pelecanoides urinatrix. NCBI lineage: Eukaryota > Metazoa > Chordata > Aves > Procellariiformes > Procellariidae > Pelecanoides > Pelecanoides urinatrix. The sequence continues at coordinate 9,304 of VZTQ01010895.1, forward strand.
TACAGTGCTCTTCAAGTTATAAAGTATAATAGGACTATTATGTCTGATTACAATTTTGAAAAGTAATGATCTTTCTTTCAAATAATGTAAGTTGTTTCATATCCATATAGCTTTCATAAGTCCTTTCAGATTATCCGGGCTTAAGTAATTGTTTCATTCTAAAAATAAGTTTTCATACTTCTTGATATGGTTGTCAACATATATGTTTGTTTGTTTTTTTTTCTCTGGAGTTTGATTACTTTAGAAAAATATGTTAGTGGCACTGTATAGTCTGGGATATAATTCAGGACTTCAATATCTTCATTTATTTGAAGACATTTCTCTGTGGTATGGATATATAATAAAATTTCTGTAGGGATAAAGCTATACAGAAATATATAAAAAAAAAAAGATAAACTAAATTCATTTTCAACTATGCAATTACTTATATTTAGGAGATTTCTGCTGCCTCTCAAACTGATCTATCTGTCTAGTAGTCTTTGGTCTTGGTGACAGACAAGAAGATTTTACCATCATACAAACATGTATTCAATCCTACATCTACTAAATATTCAAGATATTAATTCAAAGTTCTGTTATAAGGAAAAAAACTTCTTTTAAACTCAATTAATCTTTGTTACCAAATACATTTTCTGGAGGCTCTTGTAAAAATATCATCTTCATATTTTTTAACTCTTTAGCACTATGAGCAGTTACAACAATGATATATCTTTATTTTCCAAAAAATTACAGAAATAAAATCCTGCTACTGAAGTTCACCATATGTTTCTTTAAGAGTGTTATAATTCAGCTTATCTGATCAAGTAAATATGAAAGATAGGGTGTTTTTTATCAGTGGTTCCATTCCTTTAGATGTTACTTCCCAGTACTCTGTAAAGGCTTACTTCTTTCCTAGGATTTTTTACTAGCCATGCTTTAGCAAAACAAAAATAGCAGAATGCCAAAAGCACACTAGTCACCATGAATCCAAGATAAAACAAATGGGAACTTAGACTCAGGAGAAGTCTTTCAATTGGATTTAAGAATAAGGGCTGTTTTGTTAGGAGAAAGCTGGGACATAGGAAAGGAGGTTATTGACAAGGAAGATAGATAAGGAAAAGTCTGGAAAACAGAGAGTAATTTATTAAGGATAAGTCAGAGATTGATATTATATACCAGGCAGGATTAGCATTAGGAAATTCACAGAAGTTTAAAGTAGAAAATATGATTTAATACTGTGGGAGTACAAGATTGGCACTGATTTACTGTACCTGAAAGAAAACGAGGGGATAACAGAGAAGGAAGTACGTTTATTTCATTTTTATTTTGAATATGCTCATGTGTGCATGCACAACAGTCTCTGAAGGACCAATATGACTACATTCACAGATACTGGAATTGCAGATGAGATGGTGAGATCCATAAAGTGATTTACTAGCAACAATAGCCTATGTCCTGACTAGAATGTTTTTCACAATGTTGAAATACATTGCCCCACTTGCACCAGTGCCTTGTTTCACATCCTGTGTTAAATAAATGGACTGAAAATGTCCAAAAAAAACCCCCTATAAATAAAAAAAGAAAGGCTAAGAGACCTGATAATGCTGGTTGATTAACTTCTGAAGACACTTTCTGATGGGGGAGGGCAGAGAAAAGTTATTGCATTCTCTAGAAAAAAACAAAGATTCCTCCTGACAAGCCAGAATTTCTGGCCTTTGGAACCATTCCTTATTGGCAGCAGATTCACCTGGAAGATTTCTTCTTGAGTTAGAAAGGATGATGTGCCAGAGGAAGGATGTTTCTGAAACTAGTCTAGGTTCAAAACAAGTTGTAGTATCTTGTAATTGGGAAGGGCTACCTGATGAGACTCAGCTGGGAAGTGATAACGTGTCAAGCTCCTAAAACTCAACTGTGGCTTATAAATTCCACTAAAGGAAAAGATGTACACTGATTTGGTTAAAAAATCCACCACTTACTTAATTTGACCTCTTCTGTTTCTGTATTTTCCTTCATAGGCATTTTATTCCAATTATTCACCAAGGAAAGATCAGTTCTTAATTTTATAGGCAATGAATGTTAACACTTGTGTAAGTGAAGACTTGAAAATCTCTCCAGATCTGCTCAGAAAAGATAAAAATAAATCTAAAATATATTATTCAAGACTGTATTTCTTTAATTATGTAGGTTGGACAAGTATATACCACACTCATTTGAGGGATTTGGTTGGGTTTGGTTTTGAGTAGGAAACTCACTGACAGGAACAGTCATTTCACTGCAATAAAAAATTATGTGGCCTTAGTATTTCCTCATATCTGTTTTTACTCATTGTCATTTCTAATGTTCTCATCTGAATGACATTTTTTTTTCTAATCATCTTTCTCCTATGGGAGAGTTTAAAAAAATATGGGTACCTTCTGTTTGGAAGGTAAACAATTTACTGAGCTTTTTAGGGTCTTGTGAAGAGGTGACGGATAGCATGCCTTAGCATACTTCAAGTATTTTTATTTTAAGCACTGCATACATGCACTGGGGAGAAGTATAATTTTATCTTCAACTGAGAGGACTGCACTAAACACATACTTCCATTGAAAAATTCTCTTTAATGACAACCCAGCTTTTGGAGCAAAATTACAAACCATGGATTCATTCCCATCAATCTTTGAGCTTTCAAATTATCCATATAAATGTTGTGGCTAACCGTGGAAGGTAAGCGAAGATCATTATTTTCACTAAGGGAGTAAATAGCTAAAGTTTTATACAGGTGTTATCGTCTAATCCTGGCCAGCAGACGCAGCCCAACAGAGCCACTTGCTCACTCCTCCTCCGTGGGATGGGGGAGAGAATGGGAAGGGTAAAAGTGAGAAAACTCCTGTCTTGAAATAAAGACAGTTTAATAAGTAAAGCAAAAGCTGCATGCTCAAGCAAAGCAAAACAAGGAATTCATTCACCGCTTCCCATCGGCAGGCAGGTGTTCAGCCATCCCCAGGAAAGCAGGGCTTTATCACATGCAACGGTTACTTAGGAAGACAAACGCCATCACTCCGAACGTCCCCCCCTTCTTCCTTCATCCCTCAGCTTTATATGCTGACCATGATGTCATCTGGTATGGAATATCCCTTTGGTCAGTTGGGGTCAGCTGTCCCAGCCGTGTCCCCTCCCAATTTCTTGTGCACCCGCAGCCTCCTCACTGGTGGGGTGGGGTGAGAAGCAGAAAGGCCTTGGCTGTGCAAACACTGCTAAGCAATAGCTAAAACAGTGCTATCAACACTGTTTTGGTCACAAATCCAAAACATAGCCCCATACAAGCTACTATGAAGAAAATTAACTCTATCCCAGCCAAAACCAGTACAACAGATAACTTTTTTTATTCTGGTCAAGGGGAGAGAGATGTTAGAGGGAAAGGTATTACTGAAGTCCCTAGCCAAGCCAGAGAAAGATCATTAGAAGCACAGCTTCCTCCATTTCAGATATAAGATGTAATTCTTTCTCCTTGGTTTGTAGCGAATTAAAAATTCCAATGCACACATCCTTCTTCCATGAGGAGAGAAGTGGAAAACAAATATGATATGACAGACTATTAGTCATGTTGCTTAAGGTAACTAGTTACCCTATGGTGATAACCATGATGCAGAAACCTTTGTAGAAGATAAAATCATAGCGAGTTGTCCTTTCAGTAATCAAAAATTAACAGAATTATCTTTTATCTATTTTTTGCGTCAGTTTCTTCAGACACCGTGCATTCCTAGTTTATCAAAACTAATCCACAGAATCCACAGAAAAAGCAACTCTCATTTTCAGTCTTTGACTGCCTTCCGTTACAAAATACATTCCTGTTCAGTGTGGGTCTATTTCACTTTAAAAACCAAGATGTTTTCTTATTTTTATTACAAGGCACCATACCAATTATTTCTATGTGTTTAACTAAGCTATATAAAGCAAAAAGGATGTATGTAGTTAGTCAGTGTATGCTATTGTATATATGCTGCAAAAACACAACTATAAATTGGACATAAATTTCAATGTAAAGAATAAAATAATTCCAATAATTACTCACAGTTTATTCAATTAAATCTTTAGTAGTTTAGTTATTTATATTTTTATTGAGCCTTATTTTTAAAGAATCAAAACCTGGTAGTTGGAATGAATTTAGCGGAGAAATCAATACTTGATATTAAATGTGCTAAAAAATTTCATTTGATTGCTTTTTATACAAATAAGTGTACTCAGACCAAACAAGCTAACTATGTTCATTCTCCATACTGTATGGCTCACAGCCAAATACTCTACTAATAAAAGAAAAAATACAGGAACTGGTTATTTTTACAAAAACAGTCAGACCTCTGACTTTTTTCGCTCTTCATTGCCTCAAAAAAAAATACAAAAAAAAGGAACAGCAATCCATTTGCTATTTCTTGGGTTCTTGAACTCTTGGTAGAAACCTGTTATTTTGTTTATACAGATTAAGAGAAGAAAGAGAGCAGATGTGTGTGTTCTATAGTCATTGAATTCATCAATATGATCAATACAGCTTAACTTTTTAAACCAATATTTACTGAAGCTGGAGATGGTCTCTTTGGCTTAGGAATGGGTCTTGAGGCCCACATATGAATGCATGGTAATACCACAGTATGTAATATCCCCTTCCTCCTTTCTTGCCCTTTCTCTCACTCATTGTAGAAGAAAGCTTGGGAACGGGAATAAATACATTAAGGGTTATGACGAGGACCATATTTCTCTATGATCTCAAAGTCTGAAATCTGGTGAAATGATTAGGGTAGCTAAAATTGTGACAGCTGTCTCAATTTATCACAGTTTCTGGATATTTGCTACCCTGTTAAAGGCAGAGCTCCATGAGTTTTACATGAAAATGACCTTTAATAAATTTTTAGCATTGCTTATAGTTGTGGAGAAAATTTGGAAAATTTTACAGCTTAAAATAATAAAAGTGGAATAAAAAGAAACAAAATGCATTAAAATACTCTGGAGGAAGCTTGAACCTATTAGAAATTTGATTTTTGAGCTGTTAATTTTTGCAATGGATATTCAGTGAAACCTTGTTAAAGTAGCATGAGGGACTCCTTCTTCAAAACATGACAGCAGTAAAATTATGTCCAAAGCAAAGGAGAGCTGGTAGCTGTTTTCAGATAGATGAGTGAAACTGAAATGATCTGTGTTAAGAGCAGTCAAAGAGGGCAGTAGGAAAGCAAAGGATATGATGAGAAAAAACACTCCTAATACACTTCAGAAAAAGAGCCAAGGGATAGAGTACATTTAAGACAGACATACTGAATTATGAACAAAACAAACAAACAAATCTGCTATTTACTTCTTACTATACTCAGGAAAACAATGAGACATGCACCTCCATTAATAAAAAAAAAAAAAAAAAGTTTATTTCAGTATCAGTTTATCTTCCTTGTGAAAATGAACTAACACAAACCTGAAGATTCACTGAATACTTAGGTCACAGTGAGAAATGAAGAACAGATAATGTAATGAACATTGACATGTCAGACACTGCAAGACAAATTTTCCAGTTTTCCATGGTAAGAAAAAAATAAGAGACTCACATTATAAGCAGGAACAGATAACTGAAGAAAACTTTTTTTTTTCATATTTTAATGAGAATAGCTATTCTCAATACTGAGGATCACATGACCTACTAATTGCTCAATCTGCTAGTATACTAAATATGCTATTCAATCACTTAATTGATAATTTCAATTTTTAATGAAAATGTTAATTCCTGGATTGCAAAGAATGGATACAATCTAAGTACATGCTAATAGCATATCTTTCAATGAAAATAAAAATACCAAGCAAAAAGACATTCTTGGTGAAAATTGAACCCTTTGTAAACCAATAGTCCAAAAAAATGAGAAGGAACCCAGTCTGAAAAAACGGTATGGTTCCTTACATAATGCTATGAGATAACGATCATACACAATCTTAATAAAATATGCTATATGTCCCTTTGTCTTTGTAGGATTCTTATATTGATGTGTTGAAAAACTCTTCTTCAGAGAGTATAATATGCTAATACTTCAGTAGGCATCCTGTACATAAACTACTGGTTTAGTTGTAAAATGTCTCACTATTGTGGCTATTGTGAATAAAAAAGAGGAAAAAAAGAATGTGCAGAAAAACTATTCATTTTTATTACTCTTTGCCTTTGGGAACTGTGATTAGGTTTATGTAAACCTTTGTTTAAAAAGCAAACACTTGGAAGTTAAAGAAGTTGCAATGATAATCTGCTTCTTATTTCCTATATTATTATTCTATATTCTATATTATTCTATATTATTATTCTAATTATTTTATATTATTCTATATTCTATATTCCTATATTATTTCCTTTATTATTTATTATTTCACCTATTTCATCTATATTACCTTTCATGAGGTAATAGGAATTCCTCATTGGAATAAGAAACAAAAAAGGCTTGATAAAATAAGGCAATTTTTTTTTTTTCTCAATTTTAGCCACCTTAACCTCTTGGGTCTTTAGATGTTCTACTTTCAATCTCAGTTTTGACTTCTTTTTATCCCCAGTGACCTGTAAAATTCAAAATCAAAATATGTGAGAGGAAACACTCCCACTCAAACTGCAAAATGAACTAAAAGTACATGCATGTTCTCTTTCTTTCTGCTTTTTATCTCTGTTATAATTCAATAAAACATTAGTGTACTGTAGATAATTTCATAAAAAGGAATATTCAGGAGTGGTCCATCAAAGTGTTTAATTTTAATTATTTGAACATTTTCCACAATATTTACTAGTGCTGTTTTTTAAAATGAGTAAAGACTGAGAAATGGGCACAGCTGTGACTAAATGCTTCATCAGAAATTATTTTGGATCCATTACACTTTTTTATAGATAAGCATAAAGATGAAACCATTGCAGAAAAAGCAGAAATAAGCAGTTTATCATTGCAAAATTGATGTGCGCAGTGACATAATATTCACTGGCCATATCACTTGCCTTACCTATGAGTCATCAAAAAATTCTCTATTGCATACTAAATGCCTCAGTCACACAGTACTCTGATGCCTAGGTACCTAATATTTGGCATTTCTGAATAATACATGGGTCACTGAACACCAGTAAACATGGAACCCATAAGCTATGGTAGAAATTGTGTTAGGTGTTTACTAGTATCAAAATTAATTTTTTGGGGTTCTATTTTATTTCCAAATATACCTTTATTCACAGACATTTTTAGATGTACATAAGGTAGATATATTTTGAATATATCCTATTTTCCAGATAAAATTGTTGTAGTTACTGGTAAGAAGACCCTATGTTTGAAATATATGGGCTACAAGATTTATTTACTTCACCTTCTTTGCCAAAATGCAAAGAAGTTTTGTACATCAAAAAATTGAAACCATAATTTTGCCTTTTAATTATATAAATATAACTTAAGAATGTAAGTGTATTTTATAGCCTTAGCTTTAGGGTGTGTGCTTAGTATTCACAAAACCAAAAGATGCAAGATGAGGTGTTATGGAGAAGTAATTAAAAAGGAGTTACCATGATAGTAAGCAAAACAAAAAGTCTCAATGTGTAATTACTATATAATATTTTTATGGTGAGTCGAGTAAGAAGGCTAAGGTTCAGTCCACAGGACTGCCATCATGTAAGATCATTTGCTATTATTAGACCAATTTCATAACTGTGTTCAAGTCATTTAACTGTCCTAGCAAAAACATTTGATATAAGAATATTTAATCAAAATTATTATAGGAAGATAATATGTGAATTGTAGTTGTGTCTCATAGTAATCCACAGTTCAACATTCTAACACTTGATTAAATATCCTTTCTGGTTCCCCCTTCCTATTTCTTCACTAATTTGAAAGAAAGGACAGAGTGATCGGCTAGCGTTTCATGAAGATAGCTAAGAAGGCATAAATTTAAGTGGTGTAAAAGGCATCCCCAATTTCCCCATCACCTGGCAGTGCTCAGTGTGGTTTTCAAAACCATGGCACAGAGACGAACCGTATAAAATTTAACAAGGACAAATGCCAGATTCTGCACCTGGGATGGTGTAGTCCTGGATGAACATATAGATTCAGGGACAAGAGGATGGAGTGCAGCCTCCCTGAAGAAAGGGATCTTGGAATTTTGGTCGATGGTAGGCTCAGTATGAGTCCACAATGTGCCCTGGCAGCCAAAAGGGCCAACTGTATCCTGGGGTGCATTAAGCGCAGTGTGGCTAACCAGTCTAAAAAAGTGATTGTCCCACTGTACTCAGCATTGGTGCAGCCTCACCTCAAGTACTGCAGGCAGTTTTGGGATCCAGAATGTAAGAAGGTTTTAAGAATATTATAATGTGTCCAAAGGAGGGCAACAAAGATAATGAAAGGACTAGAGGGCATGACTTATGAGGGGCGGCTGAGGATATGAGGATACTAAATTTGTTCAGCTTCGAGGAAACTGAGGGGTGACCTCATGCTGTCTACAACTTCCTCATGAGGGGGAGCAGAGAGGGAGATGCTGAACTCTTCGCTCTGGTGTGCAGCGACAGGATGCAAGGGAATGCAGCTTAAGAGAGCATCAGGGGATGTTCAAATTGGATATTGGGAAAAAGCTCTTCACTGAGAGGGTGTGCAAGCACTGGAACAAGCTCCCCATGGAAGTGGTCATGGCCTCAAGACTGTCCGTGTTCAAGAAGCATTTGGACAACACCCTTAGATATATGGTTTAACTTTTAGGTTGCCCTGTGTGGAATCAGGAGTTGGACTCGATGATCCTCATGGCTCCCTTCCAACTCAGGATATTCTGTGATTCTATGACTGACTGAAAAACTCCTCCTCTTTCCCCCAAACCCACACAGAGTTAAACTGGGCCTGCTTCTAATCAGGCAGAAGTATCATAAACTCTAAATGTTAGTCGATAAACCTGCTTGACCTCAAGACATGAAGTCTGTATGTAATAACTGAAAAAAATTATTTGCATTGTACATTGCTTGTGATTAATATTTTTTTTCCCACATTTTGTAGCAGCAAAGCCTGCACAGTTTAAATTTCAAGAATGCATTCTGGTTGTCTATTTGGTGACACTCATATTTGACAGTGCATTGCAGTGTGCCACTAGAAAGCATACGTGTACACACACTTTGAATATATTTGCTTGCTTTCTTATGTAGGCACCACCCCATCTCTGAGGACAAACAATTAATAGAGAGCTTGTTCAAAGGAAGTGCTTTTAAAGTGTTTCCTCCTATTGTATTTCTTTACAGATTATAAATTTGAGCTTTTCTGACCATCAATGGGGCTCCACAGTAACCTTCCTCCCTCTTCTCCCCTGTCACCAGTAAGTAGCATAGCTGTCAAGAGGTAAAATGTTCAAACTGTTCCTAAAATAAAATAAAATAAAGCATCTTTTGAGATAAACCTTTTGGGAAAGTATTTTTTGGCTGCCCTGTTTCTTTATTGCCTGGGGAAAAACCTAGTTTCTAAAGCTAGTGATGGACTGCTCACTACCAGCATCTTTTAAAAGAAAAAGAAAGAAAGAAAAAAAAACCCATGACACTGCAGTAGATAGATGATATCAAGCCTCTCTGCGATTAACTGGATGTAGAAGAAAATGAAATAGTAACCTAAGGAGACTATTTTTTTTAAGTGATTTATACAGTATATTAAACAGTGGGGAAATCCTTTCTAGAAAAACCCTTTGGAGAAAGAACATGTACTCATTTTGATGTTTGTTACAGTGTTGTAGCACAGAAATATCCAAGCTGGCAAATACTGTACTAGGATTTCAGTTAATGAATTATGCCTTAAAATAACTATTTCCTTTAATTCCCAATATCTAGATGCTTTTATTTCTTTCTTGTAAAAATCAAAAATATGCAGAATCTCATTCTTTTACCAAATTAAGACTCTGTACTTTTAGGATACTCACAGCAATACCTGCTCAGGAGCAATCAATCAGATGCTGTACCTGATAATATTCATAGCCTTCTCTCCTGCCATCAGTCTTTGCTGTTTGTCAGCGAGTGCTACAGTGGCATCTTCTGGCATACAGAAGAATTAATTGCCTTCTCACTGTGAAAGAACATTGCTATTAAAAGGGTAAGTTAAGAAACAAGCTTCAAGAATTGAAATAAAAAAGTACCTGCTGTTCTTCCATTGTTCTGTTCAGACCAATAGAAACTGTAATGAATGACGAGAAATTAAAATCTAGTTCTTTGTTAAGTGGCCATTTGGGCGTAAGAGTTTATGTGTGAGGCAACTGCTTCTAGGGCTATTACTATCCTAAATAATGACTTATAATTTTATCAGTTGACAACAGATGACAAATGGTAGTTAATTAGAAAAAGAAGGAGCAATAAAAAAGGAGGAAAAAAGGCCTAGATAGGACTGACTAGAAGAGAAAAAAAACTGATTATTCTCTTTTTGAATCCATCTCTCTAAACACTTTCTTTTACATTTTATGACTTATATTTTGTAGAAAATGCTGCACAATAAAATAAATTAATGTTTATGGATTTGGGGATAAAGAGAATTGTTAATGAACTGAATATTGTATTTGATATTTTACTAGAAAATCGCTTTATAACTTCATAAAAATGTTACTAAGTTCACAGATTTTATCACAATACTTTAAATTACATATTATATTTTCCTTTTTTATGATACATGCTATGACATTATACATCACACATCTTGCTCAGTGCATTCAAAGAAGTGAATCTTGAGAAGCAGAAGCAGCAACTTCCTCAGTCCACAAGGGCCTCAAAGTGTGATCACTGGCAGCTCAGTCCTGGGCCATTGTTGCTCAGCACAGATGATGAGAAGTTACCATTTATTTCTAGCATCTATTGAATTTTTCCCTTTTCTGTGGAAGTTGTTAACAAAGTTATCAATCACAGGACCATTTTTCACAATGTGAAGCTACTGGGATTTTAGTAGTCTCAAAAGAACTAGTCCTGAATCTATCAAAAATACTTCGCATAGGAATGGGAGCCGCTGAAGTCCTGACTACATAAGCAGATCTACAGGCAAAATGTTCTCTCTGATTTTTACTTTTTAAATTCTGATTAAATTAAAAGTAAATTAAAATAGGAATTCATGGAGCAATACACTTAACTTACTGCAGACAGAGCTGTAAAAAAGCTAAGAGTTTTTGCCATTTGACAGGCCAAATCTTCCGAATTTTGCCCATTCTGTAGTGTGAGCACAGCAGTAGACTCACAGTTGAGCCCACAGGGCTGTCCAGAGCGCTGGCTCATGACCAGGGCCAGATTAAGCAGCAAGTGATTAAGCTGAGCTGATTACTTCCTCAGCATGTCCGCTTGGCCCCACTTCCAAAAGTGATTCCGCCTTGACAAGGAGAGAGGAGTCCCCTGTGGTACCTGTGTGCTATTGCACTGGGTTTGTGTGGCCAGGCGCTGGCAGTGGAAGGGGCTGCAGGGCGGCCTCTGTGAGGAGAGGCCGGGGCTGCCCCGTGCAGGACACAGCCGGTTCCAGCCGGCTCCAGCGGACCCACCGCAGGCCACCGCTGAGCCCCGTCAGTCAAGATGGTGGTGCCTCAGGGAAAGGTATTTAAGAAAGGGCAAAATGCTGCCTGGCAGTCTGAGGAGGGGGCAGGTGGGGGAAAGTGAGAGAAACAACCCTGTGAATGCCAAGGTGAAAGAAGGAGAGGGAGGAGGTGCTTCAGGTGCCGGAGCAGAAGCTCCCCTGCCGGCCATGCAGAGCACCGTACTGGAGCTCATAACCACACTGCAGACCCTGGAGGGCCCCATGCTGGAGCAGGTGGATGTATCCTGAAGGAAGCTGCAGCCTGTGCAGAGGAGCCCGTGCTGGAGCAGGCTTATCCTGAAGGACTGCAGCCCATGGAGAGGACCAGGGAAGAAAATGTGAGGAGGAAGGAGCAGCAGAGAGGAGCTGTTGTGAACTGACTGCAGCCCCTGTTCCCTGTTACCCCTGCACAACTCGGTGGCAGGAGGAGGAGGTAGAGGTGCTGGGAATGAAGCAGTGAAGTTGAGTGAAAAAGGGTGGGTGATGGGGGAAAGGTGTTTTTAGTTTTGTTTTAGTTTTTAGTTTGTTTCTTACCATCCTACTCTATTTGAATTGGCAAGAAATTAAATTAATTTTCCCCAAATTGAGTCTTTTTTCGCTCGTGATGGTAATTGGTAAGTGATCTCCCTGTCTTTATCTCAACACATGAAATTTTTTGTCTTATCATATATTTTTATCATTTATTGAGGAGGGGGAATGATAGAGCAGCTGGGTGGGTATCTGGCAACCAGCCAAATCAACCCACCACACCTATATTAAGATATAGCAGAAACACATTCATTTCCCTTAAAGTGTTGGTCTTTAAACAGTTGTGGTGTGGTTCAACTATACTGGTTAGAGAAGATACAATACAGCTCCAGAGGATGGGCAAGGTGGGCAGCAGAGGCCATCTTCTCAGCTAAATCAATTTGCAAATTGAGTGCTCTTAGTCAGTGCGCTTAGTTTGCCTATACTTAAAGTATGTCTAAGTGTCTTACGTGTCTAAGTCTTGGAACTACCAGAGACTAGCACATAGTAAACTGGAAATTTATTCAAGTTCCCTATTATTTTTATTTAAATATCTTAATTATTGAGTATAAAATCCCTGAATTGCACTTTTAGCTAGCCAACGTTTAACAAACAATAGATGTTTTAATAAATCTCAAGTACTTCTGCAAGTCAGAAGGTATGATCAATATTTTTGTCTATAACTAGCTTTTACTGAACAATTTGATTAGGAAACCCTCACATTAATTAATAATTCCTTCTTTTTTTTGCTAATTACTGAATTTATTTATGTAAGGTACCTACACAATATGTACTATTTAGCTATTTAGCTCATACATAGCTTCTCCCTTTAAGAACAACTGTCATATTCTGTTTTTCCTTCCTGGTATTTCAGGCATAGTATTTTTTTAACAGCCAGCTATCTCCACTCTGTCTAACAACTGACATATTTTCCAAATGTCACTGTTGCAATCCGTAAGACTCTCTTAAGGGTGTTGTGCTTTCTGTATCACTATCATCTGTGCAAGTGTCCCAAACTGTGTTTCTCACATCCTAAAGCTAGTCACAGGATCCACTCTTTGGCCGTGGATCTGGAGTCTTACTCACATCAGCATTTCTATTTAAGCCTATAAACATTGGAAAAAAATGAATAATAGTGGAACAGATACAATAAACCTAGTGAACATGGACATTTCTGCCTATTTCTCATAAATCCTTGTCTATTCAGACTTGTTCTCATTCAGACATCTCAATCAGACTTTGTCCTCAAAAAATTACTTTCTTTGGGAGTAGTTTCTTATTCTTAGACATTTTATTTCACTCTACCACCTTTTGTCAAAGGAGGAGTTACATTTTTGCTCCTCCAGAATGGGTCTCAGAGACCTTTTGGCCCTGAATTAAAATGGCATTGATTGATTCATGTCCATAATGCTTGGGGCATTGATTGATAATAAAATAAAAATGAGGGGTCCATGCTCTTCCTGGAAACCTGGCACAGCTTTCCATATGATCTGTCCGTGCTCACAATGTTCACAACAAGCCCAAATCATATGTCTGAATGAGAAACGTACTAGCTACTCGGGGGGGCCTTAATTTAACCTTGTGTTATAAAAGCAGTTACTTGGGGATGACTGCATGCCACACGTACTTGAGAAAAGAAGCCAAATGGGAGAAATGATCCATGTTTCAGAGACCTAATGGATTTGACATAAAAAATACTAGTGAATATATGGTGCCACAAAGGATGCCTTTGATAAAGTCTGTGTCTATTGAGCTGTGGCATAACCCTCTGTTTCTGCAACTGCATAAATCACAGTGAAGCGGGAGATTTTCCCTTCCATAAGCACGTCTACTGGCTCTGAGGAGAATCTGCTTAATGGGGCTCCAAGTAAGAAAAATTACTCATGTTTAGCATGTCTAATCTCACTGCTACTGGCCAACATCTGGCAGAGAGTTCTAGTTAGCTAACCTTTGAAAATACAAAGAGTGGAATTTATCTCCAGATTCACTTATCTAAATGTAGGTACCTACAATGCAAGGTTTAATGTGTGTTAGCTCCTGCTATAATCACTGGAAACAGTTCATACAGTCAAATGAAACCAGTGAGCACATACTGAAACAGACTCCTGAAATGATCTGCTAAAATGACAGCATGTCTAGGCAACTAAGTCCCACCCCTACTATTAGGTGTCTGATCTAGAGGGGAATCCTTCCACAAGGATCAGGGCACAAAGAATACTTTTTTCCTTGCACTATCTTTTCCATGCATTTCTTCCTAGAAAGTAGAAAACAGTACTTGTGCCTATTAGCAGACTAATTCTAGAAAAGAAGCATCACGTTCTTAGGCCAGATTGGAATTTTACAGATGTCTAACCACTCCTCTTTAGAAGAACGGAAGAAAATGGAAACTCAGTTGCTTCCTTGAGGATACGTTGCTTCGCAGAATACAGGTCATAAATGAGTATTTTAGAATAGATTCCCCTTCTTTGGGAAAGTTTTGCTGATTTTTTTTTTTTTTTATATATATTCGCACATAGTTTGCAGATTTTAAGAGCTAGATCTCACATAGACAAGTCTCCCATATAGATTATTTCTAGGGAAAAAATAGTTCTAAGTTTTTGTAACAAACAAAAATTAATTGATTCTCTTTTATTTGAAAGTTTTAAAATGGTCTGAACATGAATTACTGAGAAGCAGATTATTCAAGGCATTGGAGTTATAATCATTAATAGTGGAAGACGCAAATATGAAATTAATCTAATTTAAGTCTCTGCACAGGTTGAAAAAGGAACTCTCAGGAGATCACACACTTTGATTTTTTTAGAGAATATAATAAAGACTGAAGACACATGACAGGCAGAGGAACTACCTTTGATTATAAACTACCTTTGAGTATACAGAGGTGTGACATTTATCATGGTTACAATCTGTTTAAAAAATAGATTGAAAGATAAAAGTCTAATGTGATTCACAATTTTGAAAAAGAAGCAATTCTGTCCCTGTATCTATTGTTATTAAAGTAAGATTACATTCTGAGGGAAATAAAGAAATTAACAGTAGTGTATAGGTGTCTTCCAACATTCATGTTTTGATTTTGGGTGGTGAAAATATTGGGTTTTTACTGTAACGTTAAAGTAGCTAACCTGATCATTCTAGGGAATTGTTACTAGAATATGATAATCCTTTCAAACTGCATAGAGGTTAGGTTTTTATTTTCTTTCCTTCAAAGTAACAAGAAGAGTCAATTTCTACCAAAAAAAACCTCTTTTTTTTTTGTAACATTTTCATTGAGGCTTGATGTCAGTAGAGTAGAAATACGCTGGAAGAATAAAAGGGTCATCAAAAGTAGATAATAAGAGCTATCACAGATGGTATGAGAAACATCAACCATGGGATGCTGCTCTTTTTTTTTTCCCCCTAAATAAAACTATATTAAAATATGGAGTAAAAATACCAGCCTCTCCAGAACATGAACAAGAGTTTAAAGATCAATTCACTTGTGGCAGACTTTAAAGATAAACTTCAAAATTGTGAATCAAAGATCTCTTAAAGATAATAAAATCACACATGAGGCCGACTAGAGACAAAAGTGACTCTTCAGAAGGTCTGTTTTTCAAAAATATCTTGACTTTTGGATGCTTATCTGAAGCAAAACCTCATAATTTTTGGAGGATTACACATTGCCACTTAGAGAAAGGGATGGATTTAAACACAATTAGCAACACAACTCAGCAAGTTTGCAGATGACACCAAGCTGAGTGGTGCAGTTGACACACCTGAGGGATGGGGTGCCATCCAGAGGGACATGGACAAGCTCGAGAAGTGGGCCCGGATGAACATCATGAGGTTCAACAAGGCCAAGTGCAAGGTCCTGCACCTGGGTCAGGGCAACCCCAGTTGATGAAGGGATTGAGAGCGGCCCTGCCCAGAAGGACTTGGCAGTATTGGTGCATGAAAAACTGGACATGAGCCAGCGATGTGCTCTTGCAGCCCAGAAGTCTAACTGTATCCTGGGCTGCATCAAAAGCAGTGTGGCCAGCAGGTCGAGGGAGGTGATTCTGCCCCTCTCCTCTGCTCTGGTGGGACCCCATCTGCAGTACTGCGTCCAGCTCTGGAGCCCGCAGCACAAGAAAGACATGGACCTGTTGGAGCCGGTCCAGAGAAAGGCCACAAAAATGATTAGGGGGATGGAACTCCTCTCCTGTGAGGACAGGCTGAGTGAGTTGGGGTTATTCAGCCTGGAGAAGAGAAGGCTCCAGGGACGCCTTATTGCAGCCTTTCCCTCCTTAAAGGGGGTTTTTATGAAAGATGCGGATAGACTTTTTAACAGGGCCTGTTGCGACAGGACAAGGGGGAATGGTTTTAAACTAAAAGAGGGTAGATTTAGACTAGATATAAGGAATAAATTTTTTACAGTGAGGGTGGTGAATCACTGGAACAGGTTGCCCAGAGAGGTGGTAGATGCCCCATCCCTGGAAACATTCAAGGTCATGTTGGATGGGGCTCTGAGCAAACTGATCTAGTTGAAGATGTCCCTGCCCATGGCAGTGGGGTTGGACTAGATGACCTTTAAAGGTCCCTTCAAACCCAAACTATTTTATGGTTCTGTATTAGAAATATTTCATGTATTTGGAAAAATCTTCTGATAAATGTAAAGAACACTTTTGAGGTACACACTTAAATGGAACCATTAGGAACATCAGGTTGCAGTGGTAAATCTTGATTGCATATAGATTCTTCTTTTTCTCTGTCAGCTGTAATGATGTNCAGTATTGGTGCATGAAAAACTGGACATGAGCCAGCGATGTGCTCTTGCAGCCCAGAAGTCTAACTGTATCCTGGGCTGCATCAAAAGCAGTGTGGCCAGCAGGTCGAGGGAGGTGATTCTGCCCCTCTCCTCTGCTCTGGTGGGACCCCATCTGCAGTACTGCGTCCAGCTCTGGAGCCCGCAGCACAAGAAAGACATGGACCTGTTGGAGCCGGTCCAGAGAAAGGCCACAAAAATGATTAGGGGGATGGAACTCCTCTCCTGTGAGGACAGGCTGAGTGAGTTGGGGTTATTCAGCCTGGAGAAGAGAAGGCTCCAGGGACGCCTTATTGCAGCCTTTCCCTCCTTAAAGGGGGTTTTTATGAAAGATGCGGATAGACTTTTTAACAGGGCCTGTTGCGACAGGACAAGGGGGAATGGTTTTAAACTAAAAGAGGGTAGATTTAGACTAGATATAAGGAATAAATTTTTTACAGTGAGGGTGGTGAATCACTGGAACAGGTTGCCCAGAGAGGTGGTAGATGCCCCATCCCTGGAAACATTCAAGGTCATGTTGGATGGGGCTCTGAGCAAACTGATCTAGTTGAAGATGTCCCTGCCCATGGCAGTGGGGTTGGACTAGATGACCTTTAAAGGTCCCTTCAAACCCAAACTATTTTATGGTTCTGTATTAGAAATATTTCATGTATTTGGAAAAATCTTCTGATAAATGTAAAGAACACTTTTGAGGTACACACTTAAATGGAACCATTAGGAACATCAGGTTGCAGTGGTAAATCTTGATTGCATATAGATTCTTCTTTTTCTCTGTCAGCTGTAATGATGTTATACAGGTGTATTAGGGAAAGTACATCATTTTATGTTGAATTGTGTGAGTCAGAATAGATATCTCTCTTTTCTCGTTAAAGAATATTTTGACTAGTTTTCTTAGGCAATATTATAGCACTAAGGCTACGGAAAAGGTTTCGCTTTGAACTTTTTTTTCCACACTAGGAAACTTTAAAATGATTTTTTTATTTTTTAAGCTGAATGCTTTACATGCATATGCATTGCAGAAAAGTGTGAGAATGAAATTTCATTCCTTTCACCTGTCATAGATTAATATTTTCTGGCTGTGCTAGATATTGCTGTAAGAGGAAAAAGTAGTGGCTTACATTTATCTGTAGAATGACAATCTTTTCAGATGTTTGCTTCAAAGAGGCCCAGACTGAGTCATCCAGACCACTTTTTCATAATCACCTACCTTGATGTACTGCATTTAAAAATACTTCAGTAAGTAGCCTGAAGTGGTAGGGATCAAAATTATTGGACATTTCTGAAAATTTGTGCCAATTGCTTGAAAAGAACATATTTTTGTGGGAAAGCTCATGTTCATTTTTATTTTGTATAAAGGAAAACAATATAAATCCTCATCCACTGCATTCATGGAAGAACTTGATAGAACAGTAAAGGTGGTTTGGATACAGTGATCATTTCAAGGTTTATAAAAATATCTTCTTTTCAGATCCGCAATACATTATTGTTATTATAAAACACATTTCAAACAACACATTAAAAATAATAAGTACTGATTCATTGAAATATAATCAATGAATAATTAGAAATATAGTTATAATATCAGACATTGGTTCAATGAAATAATACATGCAGTAAAAAGCTCCAATTTTCTGGTACCTTCAGAATTAGTGGTATTATTATAAGGTAATTCCTGTTAAAGTATAATTAGAACTTTTAAACTCCTCCTAAAGTTGTTATGTGGTCTCTCCGGAAAATACAAGCTCCTGTGCAGTCAGTGAAATGATGCCCACCAACTTCAGAAAGAACTTGATCATAACTCATTTAACATGTATTAGCCTTATTATTTTCCAATTAACCAGGCTTTGCATAAACAAGCAGTATATTTTGACTTGTTTTTGCGTAACTCAGATGCACATGCAAAAATAAATGCTACGTAACTTAATCTAGAGTAGATAAAGATTTTTAATGTTTTGTATAAAAAAAAGCGTAAAGGCGCACTCCTTTTTTTTAAGAGTTGGATACAATATCTTCTTTTCCTTTGCTGAAATTTTCAAAGTTCTTATATGTTAATGGGATGAAATATAAACCTTTTTAAAGTTGTTTTAGGACAACAAAGGCCTAAATTCAGGTCAGACACTAGTGAAGTGGTTGTTCTGTTTTCCCCCCATATGCTAGCTGAATGAATTTAACCACAGCTCTAGAGACTTAGCCTCATTATTACCTCCCTCTAGTTTTTCTTACTCTATTCAAATAACTAGAGTCTTTGGACCAGAGAGGGACAGACTTATAATGGGTAAAGATAGGAGTCAACGTACTTGGACATAATCTGCTGTTTTTTGAAGGACTAACTTCAACCAATTTTACACTGGCTCATTTGAGGAGATGATTGGATTAGTAAATCACACAACTTTGATGATATCACATAACACATCGATAATGTTCTCATAGGCTAATATTAATTGGGAGGCTAGGGGTATCCCACCCTTTCTTCTCACAGGAAAATTGTCATAATCTGAGCTCTTCTCTCTTTCCCTTGTCTTTTGGGGAACTGAAAATCTTTGGAAGAGAAAGATTTATTGTAATCAGTACATTCCTGTAGAAAATTTACATTTCAATAAATCACTGTTTTCTTTCAGCAAGAAGATACATATTATCAACACATATGAAGTTCAAAGATTTTTCTTTATGCATGATCAAGTGTTGGCAAAGAAATACATGATGATATAAATTATCGAAGCATAAACAAAGCCACAGTTATCCACAAGTTCCAATGATTCCCACAAAAAAAGAAAAAAAATTACTTGTGGACTCCTATGCATAGACCTTCACCAGCCTATGAAGTTTGCACAGGTAAAGTTGCTGGATGCATAATGACATGAAGCAGTGAGAGAAAAAACAAAGCAATTCCAATTGAAATGCTATGTAAAAACTGAGAAAAGTTACAAGACATCTTCCTTGTATCTTATTTTGCAAAAAGGTGTGACTTGCATAGTCATATTATGCATTGGAAAAAACAAATTATGACATTTCAATTTTTAGTTGGTTCCTATTTAAAGAGTATCAACTCTCTCTCTTGAACATAATCTTTTGTCAGGAGTCAACATTTGTACTTCCTGAATGATGAATGTAACCTGAGTAACGGATTAAAGCTGTACTGTCAGGTTGGATCATTAATTCAAAAACAAATAAGGGGAAGGTTTACATAAAATTTGCTGAGGGAATTCACACAGAGGCAGAAATAAAGTCAACTAATATAAAATATTGTACTTTTAAACAATGCATTGCCTGTTATTAACATGTTGCACTCAACAGGAAGATTAATATGACAGAGCCTACCACAAGCACAAAGAAGCACAATTACTCTTCAAAGGTTTTAAGTTATCACAAAGCATTTAACGAGCATACTCACTGGTCTAAAACACAGCACATCAGAGCAGTGTAATTATTACAAATGACCTGCATTAATAACATGAGGTTATATTTTGATGGGAATTACCTTATAATAATACAACTAATTCTGAAGTTACCAGAAAATTGGAGCCTTTTACTGCATGTATTATTTATTTGAACCAATGTATAAATATTCACACTCACAGTTACCAGTAAAGAAACAGATTTTCCAGCAAAGTGTCAATGTGTATTGCTTTCTCATTCATTCGTGTATATTTCCTGAGGAAAAGGAATAAAATAATAGATGTTATAGCTATTCATCTGGATAGAGAATGGCTTAAATGCTTTCTTATTTCCACAGCAGGAGAAGGAAAGTAGCTAAGCACCATTCTTACAAAAGTGTTAGTGTACACCACCCGCCTGTGGAACAAATTCTCAGTTTTTAGCAACTTTCCAAAAAAACCTCCTGCCTACTGCTTTATGCCTCCTGAACTTGAGCACAGAGGATATACTTCAGTATGTCCTTCTCTGATCTGGATTCTCCTGTGAAGTTTACAGTTCTTCAGGAGCTCCTTTTTGGAATAACCGGAGAAATACAGAATATGGTATTGTGTGGTCAAGGTATGATGCAGGTTATGTATCACCTGAACTACCTTTAAACTGATGGGTTATACATAGGAATAAAGTTGGCATCCTGGAGGAGATAGTCACTTTATGTGGTACTGGAATAATAAAAAGGTAATTTATCGGCCTGGAGAATACTGGGCCTCCAATTAACAGGGCAGAAAGGAAAGTTCACTCATCTCTGTGGATTCATTCACTTCCTTCTGACTTTTCCTTCTCCCCAGCAGGGGTATCCTTCAAGCTGTTTCCTTGGATAGACGGGGGAAAATAACCCAAATTCTTCTGATTGGTCTTCCAGATACTTTTGAGCTGCTTGAACCAACAAGTTACATACTGAATGAAGAAATAATATGCCATTTGCTTGTTTCACTTAATTTTAGGCCAAGAAGCACAGAAGCAATCACAGAGGACCAGAAAGCCAATTGCAGATGCAGTCCTTGCTCAAACAGACCTGAAAGTGAATATGTCAAGTCTCCCACTGCAGACTATAAAATTAATTCTGAATGGTACTCCTATGAAATTGTGGGGGATAGAAACACCTTCTGTGTGAAAGCATGTTTTTGCCTGGAATTAGTGCAGAAGTCACAGCGGGTTCTACAATGGGGCAAGGCACTCTCTTCTCACATTTCAAAATGGGGTGGATTGTTCTGTAAGATCCCTCATTTCCTGCTCCTCCTCCACAATCATCTTTCAGCCATGTTCTCTCAAAGACAAACCACCAACTATAGACAGAATTATGAGATGGGGAATGCACACAGTCTATTTCTGGAGAACATTGTAAGGTTAAAAAAAATCTGCATTCGATTCTATTAAAATATATCAAGCACCATCATTAAATGTCAGTTCTTCTAGCTAAAGAAGAAATGGTTAATCCATTCCACAAAACACAATATAAAATCTGAGTATAATAGTTAGTGTTAAAAGTTAGTGCAATATTTAGACAAAGTTTGGGGTTCACAGCAAGAACTTTTTTTTTAATTCATTTTTAATAGAATTGAGATGTTCTGAACTGAGTGAACATAGGAACAGTGAAGTCATGTAGTCCTTCCAAAGGCACCTGAATAAGACCACTTCACATTAACAATGGGGGATTAAGAAAAATACTGTTGTGTGTAAACAAAATAAAACCTGAAATCCTACTCAGACGTAAGGGATCTCTTCCTTTACGGAGGCAATACAGAATGCAGATGAGAGTTTAAAACAATATAACAGATGGCAAACATCACAACAGAGACTTTATTGCTTTCACTATCTGGCGTGTTGCACCAGTATTCTGGTGAGACACTCACAGATAGCAGAAATCTAATGAGAAGCCCTTCACATCACTTCCATGATGGTTTGGACCCCAGTGCTTTACTTTTGGAGCTGAGAATGGTGAATGGCATAGAAATACCGGAAGAGGTTGCCCAGAGCACACAGGAACAGCTTAACTGTGTTATCTGATACCAAATTGACAGTTTATAAGACTGAAAGTATGACTTTCAGTTGTATGCTTATTAGTCTTTGTGTTCCTTGTTTAATTAGACAATAAAAGTTTAAGGAAAGGGGCTGTGAACTGTGCAAGAGAGTCTAGTTTTGGACCATATTTCTATTACTTTAATATGATTTACTTTCTGAGACAAAGATAGTGGCCTTCCACCACACTGGGATAAAGGTGTACTCAAAGACACTGGTCAATAGCAAGCCTATTGTTAAACAGTTGTGGTAGAAGCATTGAAATATTTTCATGTAGATCTGCAGATCCAGACTGGACTTTTCAAATACAAAACCCTAAAAAATACTTTGGGGCAATATCAGGTTATTAAAGGAATTATTGTTCATTAGAATGTTTAATCTATTTTATTTGTATACATATATTTTTAAGTTTGACTCCTAATGAGTTAAAATAGAGACTAAGACTGTTTTAAGATTAAATGGTATAATTTTTTAAGATGTTTAAAAGTAATCCAGGGGCTCTTCATTTAGCATTTGACAGTCTGTGTGGTTGTATATCACTTCCACTTCAGACCATGAATCTTCATTCTTCATATTCAACTCCTCCAGTGACTCTATCTCAGTCTAGTCTTGTGATGATTCATTTAAGTCTTATGTGCCTAATGGCAGATGGATTTTTATAATAAACACAGCTCAAGATATATGCAGTCATTTTGTCACATTTGCCTTTGCTGCCTAAAACGGTCTTTTCCTCTTCTTGTGTCCCAGTCAAGTACTTTGAATAAACATTACCTCAGTGAAACCATGTGTTATAGAGGAGCTAAGATTTGTACTCAGACTAGTTATTTTGTTCAGTGAACAGTAACTGTTCAATTCCAGCACACCTAGGGCGGGAATGGGTGATGAATCAACTGAGAGAAGCAGCTGAACAAACGAGCGATACCATGATCACTGTTGCCATTGCACTTTCTTCCAGTTCCACCTATTCACGTGAATTGGTATTACTGATTTGATATTACTCATTCTAATTTAGGAAAAGTCTGGGCCCTGCCCTGGATAGGCGTGCCAGTGGTGAGAAGCAAGATGGAAAAACATCTACAGAATTTGCACTTTTGCAGGTATAGCAGTTAGTGACATTTGCTCACCTTGAATTAGGGAGGCTAAATGAAGTTTCACACATGTGCCAGCTTTAAGTAGCTTTGGTCAGAGAAGATGCCATCAGAATCAGATTTAAAAAAAAAAAAAAGAAAAAAGCAACTATACTGAAGTGGGTGAAGGAGCAGAAAGAGGAGAAAGGATGTTGATTTGAGAATGAAGTATAACTTCAGATATGAGACAGAGACTGGTTTATTTGAATCATAGTACACTCTTTTTATATGGAGATCACCACATAAAGCCTTTTCCAAGTTATTTTCCCTCTATCGCATATTCTGAACAAGAAAATAATAATCTACAAATTAAGTAGTCCGAGAAATAAAACGTTTTGGAGACTTTTTCCTCAGACAGGATGAATATCGGGTGAGATAAAAATCAAACAAGTGAGAGAAAAGGTTTGCCTGTATATACCTCAAGCACAAAGACATCCTTGATATTTCTACTTATATGAGCCCTGAACTAGGAGATCTCTGGCTGTATTAAAGAAACACTTGTGTTGCATGTTAAAATGAGAAAAGAAAGGCAAAGCATTGGTAGAGTACTTTTCAGAAAATTAGTGGTCTTCTTAAAAGTCTTATGAGATTTTTGATAGATGGTACTGAGTACCTCAGAGGAGTGATACCAGGATTAGCCCTTCCTCACAGAGCTATTTGAAAACAGGTTCAAATCAATATATAGGTGATAAGTATTTGTTGTTATTACCTCTTGCATTCTGCAGGGGGTTTTGAGGAGGTAATTCATTGTGATGCATGAAATAGTCCTGTGGGAGCTCCTGGTTTCGAGTAGAATAAAACTAGCAAATGAAGTGCCAAGACTTTATACGACTGTTTATTTTATACATTTAAAAAGTACACTATCCTTTCTAGTACCATTCCTTCAAATAACTGCACCAATTTGCTATATTTTAAAAGTACTTATGAAGAGTGAAACAGTTAGCACAATTGTAGGGCTTTGAAACATTGAATATAAGGTAAGGATTAACTGTTTGATACAAAAACCAGAATTTTTCAAAATACAACATAATTTAAGCAGTAGTGTAATACTACGGCTATCACTTCAGAGTCATAAATACCAAATTTCTTCATTGGCCTTCCAAAGCCTAAAGCATGTCACCACACATTTGTCAGTCTCCAACATTAGGTGAAAACAATTCTTACATCTGTAACACTGAGTGTAGAAGTAAGTCATCTTCGACTTCAGAGGCTATGTGTTCACATAAAATTGCTAGAGGTTTATCTTGGCAGAACCGTATCTTCTCCCTTCCTCTCTGTTCCTTCCAGGTCTGAGAATCATACATATATTCAGAAAGCAATGACATGGCCTCAGAAAAGGTGGATGTGTCTTCACACTTCTTATTTTTATACATAGCAATGTACTTAAAAGGGCTACTTCTGTATCATACTTTATCAGCTTATTTACATTATCAGTTTGTTGCAGACAAGATCATTTCTTTGGTGAAAATGTCTGGAACAGCTAACAAAAAGGAACCTGAGCTTTGGTTAGGGCCTCCAGACTTTATTATAATACAAAATAGTTAGTAATCCCCCTTTCTTTCCTGGCTGATTATGAGAGAATGTGAGGTTGCCCAGAAGAAAAAGACTGTAAAAAGTTTCTTTGGTGAGGAAAAAATAATACTATCCGTATGTCTCCATTTATCAAGAAAGTATAAGGTAAAGTGAATTACTTATGTGCATAATGAATACAGTTAAAATGTGTATACTAAACTCCATAAATGATCTTTTTTCACCCATTTTAATGTAACACATTAAAAAGAAATACATATGAAATAACTTACCTGTTGTATAAATCATAATTCTCTTTTAAGCTAAAAAAGTCATAAATGTGTTATAAAGTCCTATAATAACGCTTATCTATGACAAGAAAGTATCTTGTTTCTGGAGTTTATGAAAACTTCTTGAAAGTTTATTAACTTTTTTACTTTACTTTTTACTTAAAAGTTCTTCTTAGACAAAATGACTGTAACAAGAGTATGTGTTTGAAACTGTAACACTAAAAGTTGACTTTATATTCACACATTCAAACTGTTTGGTGTTTCAGTTCAATCCTGGTGTCATTTTTGTCTTTTACATATCTACTGTCACCCATTTATCAATATAGATGGAAGACTAAGTCTCTGTACTATGGAGAAAGAAGAGTGTGACCCACATTTATGTTTTCTTTGCCTCACCTTATTTCTGTCTTCTGTCTTTATGGTTTTCTTACTGTTTTTCACAAATTGGAAGTTAACAACAATTAAATACTAGGCCACTGATATTTCTAACATATGTAGTTTTTCTTCTGCTATGATTCCTAAGTTGCTATGTGGGCATTGGCCAACTCAGTCCATTGTGTGTCTACCTGTCCAGTTCTACTGCAGCTGAGGTCTGGTTTTCAGTTTAAAAATGTGGTCATGTTACACTGATAAGCTAGTGTTTTATAATGCATAGAAGCAGAATGTAATAGTGGAAAACCTGAAAAGTGATTTGCTATATACCAGAAGAAACAAAGTAAAATTGTACAGATGTACAGCAATTCTTGAGCGTGACTTCTGAGTAAGATTACAAGCATTTGCAGATCTTGATGATGATTATCTTTTAATTTTTTAATTCTAGTTCCTCACATAAAATCATAAATCTTGAAAAGATAATTTTGTTTGCTTACTAAAATATTCTTATTTTACTTTTTTCACTTTCAATTTCACTTTTAATTCCTAAAGTCCTACTTGTATATCACAATGATGCAAAAGAAGGATTGTTCAAGCTGTTTCATTTATCTTAAATATGCACTTAAGTGATTTGTGAAGAAAAAGATTCTTGACGTATATTGTAACAAAATTCTTACTAATTGAAAAGTTTTAACAGTTCTATTAGACAGGAAGTCCATGTCAGTAAGCATGTGTGATAACCCAGAACAAAGTAGTGTTTTCTAGGACTCTTTCTGGTACACATTCAAGACACCTTTTAAGGTGTATTCCACATATTAAATGCATACCAGCATTAATCCATAAAATCACAACAGCTCTTCAAAGGTACTAGTAACTCAAGATATATGCACAAGTGATATCAATATATTGAACAGTACGGACTCATATTTTTGTTAAGTAATATCTTAGAAAAGGTTCAAATGAAACAGCATTACATGGAAACTTCAGTATGCCTAATACATAGTTTATAATTCTAGAGATTTATAATTCATGTAGAATAAAGAGAATATGAAGGCTAATTATATATCTGACATTTTGAAAAGATTGCCCTAAATATATCAATATGAAGAAAATTCTAATGCAGTAGAAGAGGGTGAAAGAAAATGTATTATTCTCACAATTTTTTTGTCATTTAATACTTGCTTAATAGCCTTAGACATATTCTAAGACTATTTTACAGTCTTTCCATACCACAGAGTGTCATTACCAAATAGATATAATATATCCAGTATTCCAAAATAGATATAATATATCCAATATTTCAAAGTACATCTGTTTTTAAATATTTGATCTCTAACTTCTTTTTTCAAAGTTAAATCTTCAAAAGCACTCACAGGAAGTAAGTGTCCAAATCTTTTTTGCAGATCTCTTAAAATCTCATCTAAAGAAGCTATAGCAGGACTTGAAAATGTATAAAATAGGTATCAGTGCAACAGCATCTTTGCCTAAATCCAAACTGACCTGCTAAGGCATGCCCCATAATGCTCAGTTTCATTTCTCCAGTTGTTCAAATCAGAATTGGGCAAGCATACACTGCAGCTTCTCTATGGCCACATTTCTAAGTTGCCTTTTCACTGTCAAATCAAGAAGGACCTGGGGTTCTCACCTAAGCTTGGAAACTTGGAGTACACCCAAATTCACTAAATATAAATAAATTCAGGGATTGACACCAACCTTGACTTCTTATCTATTAGTATTGAATTTCGCAATGCAAAATGCAGAAAAAAAATGCAAAAAAAATGCAAAATGCCAAAAAAAAATGCAAAAAGAAATGCAAGTGCAGAAATGTAATTTTGATGATACCAGGCATCTATTCCCATCATCTCTGCCTATATTTCTACACTGGGAAGAGAAGTAAGAGATGTAGAATAACATCCTGATTCAGAGAAGGAGTTAACTTACTTGTGCTTTAATCCAATTGCTCATGCTCGCAGTTCCATGCCACTGAAGTGCACAAACAAATGATTTTTTGAAGAAAATTGTTACAAATGTGGTTCAGGGGAAAAAAAAAAACCAAGACCCAAAACAATAAGAAAAGCAGAAAGAGGTGTAAGCAATAATAATGGCATTGATGTTGAGTGGTCTGCAGTACATTGGTTCCAACAGTGCTCTATGAAATTCAGATACCACGACTAAACCTTATATTTTCCCATAGTTCCATGAAAAATTAGAACAATTTCTCTGCTTAACTGACAAACCTTTTATGTTTAAGTAGTAACTCTCAGGGACATGTCATTGTAATGCCTTTTATTTGACTAAAATACTGTGTTGCGGTCAGTCTACAGTATGCCAAATATGTATATGTTATGATGAAACTGAATCTCATATTCATACCATGCTCATAGAAATCCTATAATTGCAGTCCTATTCTTGTAAAACTTGGAAACATTATACAGACAACTTTTCCACACCTTTTCCAAGATAATTCAGTGGTATTTCTTAGTGGAAAATATGCCAATTCACTGTTTAAATGCATGAAAGACACAGAATCATGGACTTACAGTCTGTAATTTTCAGGACTCTTTTGACTTCTCCACTTCCTGATCCTTCGCAACCATCTTCATCATCACAATCTCCACTGATTTGCTCATCTACACCTCCACCACTGCCTGTTTGTCGGAGATCCCATTTATTATATTTAGGAAATGATTTGCCCTGCAACAGCTGAAGACAAGATACAGTATGCAAGTTAGCAGTACAGATGGAGAACTTCAGTGAATATACAAAATTTCATATATGTCTCTCTAGTAATTATCTGATTTAAAAGAAAACTCCAGGATACACAGAATGAGAATTCTGATTTTCTTTTTTTTTTTNTTAAAAAAAAAAAAAAAAAAATCTGTGTCTCTATTGCTAGATAAAAAAAGATCAGGCACCAATTCCTGGCCCAGAGGCCAAGTGGAATGGACACAGACATGTCCTCACTCCTTCAGGCTAATCCCCTTTAGAACAGACAGACAGCATCTGTGCTACATAGCAACTGGCCCTGGATCTTTTCAAGACCCATGTGGTGTCCACATAGCCTTAAGATACAATTATTATTTTGTGTGGATTTTTCAGGTTGAAGTATCTGGAATAGTATGAGAGCTGTGCTGCAGCTCTGTATTGGTGAATCCAAAACATACAAGTTGTGTGCTCTAGGTGTGTCACATGGGCATCTGATAGACGTTGAAGGAAAATATGTGTTGGGACAATATCAAATGCCTGACCAGGGAGCATCAGACCAAGCTACTACAGTTCAAGCCAGTGCTAGCCTGGAGAGAACTATTTCCCAAATCACATCCAGGCATTGTTTTGGGAGAACTAATAAGGGTGACCCAAAACAAAGCAAAAGGATAGCTGGTACTGGCCCAAGCAGTGTAGGTGATTTGGGTCCAGTACACAAGCTTGTTCTCTGGCTCCTTTTTATTTATCACTATAGACATGGCCCATGATGCCAGCATGGTCTAAAAGACAACAGGTAGAGATCTCAAAGTTTAAATAATTTCTCTGTTCTGTTGAGCAGAGCTGAGCAATCACTAGAATAATGTTCATCTCTTCCATTTATCAAATGTACAAATGCTGTCATCCAGCTTTTTAAATACTAAGTGGTAGGACTGTCATACATACATACACAATGTGCCCTCTGCCCCATCCAGATTCAGTTGAGTTTACATGTCAGATACATACAAACTTCATAATATCTAAAGAAACAGGTTATTACAAATGTTAAGAATTCTTATAACTTTATCTAGTCCAAAATATCAGCTGGTGCAGGTTCGTGCATTGCACCTGCTTCAATCTAGCAAGACTTTTTTAGTCAAAAAAGGCTAAAACTTTGCTGGCTCAGATTCTTTAATTTAATAATCAGATGTTTTTTCTCCTGAAAGTAGCTACTAATTAGTCTGAAACAGACTTAATTGTTTTGTACCTTCAAAAATGTCGTTGCTTTGTTGTTCAAGCAAGACACTGGGGGTTCATATTTCTGGACAATGTACTCAGTTTATTTACAGAGTATGGAGTCACTTCCCAAACTACTTGATCTGTCAAGTGCTGTACAGTGCCCAGCAAAAATACTTTAATCACTACTACAAAGACAGCACTCAGATAAATCTCAGTAGCTTTATAAAAGCCATTTGTGACATTATAAGAACAGGAGAATGACATTCACCACTGAATCAGCAGAACCAATTTATGCAGCACTTTTGAATCAGAAGTTTTATTAGACAGTTATATGCTACCTGAAAGACAAACTACCTAGATAAAACAAAGTTCTTTTGTATAGCTGCCCTGCTCCCTGCTCATTGTGTAATCCATGACATACTTCTGCCAACATAATACTTAGGGGGGGTTGGGGGGGGGAGCCACAGCCAGTTTAATGAACTACACCCAGTTAAACAGGACACTTTTCGTATTTTTTTGGTCCACTTCAAATCATGACACAACTCCAAAGCCAGCTGTATGATAGGGTACTCTTTATCCCTGAGTTCTGTGGCATAAATGTGGGAATGAACCTCCAGCAAGACAGATTTTTAAACAAGAGTTGCTGCCAAATTTTCCATAGTATAGACACATTTATATATACATTTTTTCAGCCTGAGAACATGCATCCCCCTCTACATTCTGTATCTCTGTCTCAGTCTTAAAAATATATTGGCTTGATAAGGTCTTTATATTTTGCTGCTTCTCTCAATTTCAGCCCAAAGTAGTTCTGTTCTCTTTCCTCCTTTTTTTTTCTCTTTTCTACTTATTGTGCATTATTGACTTATGATTAGAAATCTGAAAACCCAGACGATCCCAATAAATTGCTTTAAAAGTAGGTTCAACATTGAAAAAGCATTCTTCAACTTTTCCCAAACTTTTCACTGTGCTTGAAAGAGTAGAGATTAAGAAATGAACAAGCTCATTTGTAATTTGGATTTTGTTATTCTCTTCAGTCTCCTTAATTGTACAAGAAGAAATATTGTCTCCATATAAGTTCACAAATCTCAGTGCTGGTTCTCTACTAAGCATGGCTTAGATCTAATATAAATTCTTTATTAAATTTATACAATCCATGTACTTCTTCAAAGCTAGCTTGATTCACATTAGAAATAAAGATGAAAGGCATTTAAAATTATTATTCTGTTGTGCTGCAGTTTTTATAAAGCTATTATTAAAAAGGAAAAGAAACACAGGTTATAACTGGAGAATTTTGTTGTATGTGCTTATTGGGTCTTCCAGCTGAATAAGGAGGTTTACTAGCTGTATAACGTGTGCCTCAAAAAACTAGTACAATAAATGTTTTTTCCTTTGCATCACAGGCTAAAATAATCTTTTTCTTTCAGGTGTCCAAAAAGGTTTTCCATTCTATTAAATTTCTGTCTTCAAAAAAAACAAAACAAAACAAAACAACACTGTGTGTTTAACTATGCATCATTATCTTTCAGTTTCAATGAAAACAGCAGCAAATGTTATTGACAATCATGTTAGTTTAACTGAGTTATGGCAGGGGTTAGGTCACCAGTGTTGTGAGATTGCAGTAGGCATGCCAATGTTCCAGGCTAGATTTGCTGGATCTTTCCCTTAATTTTGGTGAAAGTTTGTTGAGCCATGATTTTGATATCAAAAACATGTCCTCTGCTGGTGGCATTTTATTTTTACACAAAATTTGTGTTTTCTTACCACTGCTGCGGTACATGTGCACAGGTGAATGATTTGGGCTTAAGTCAACTCAAAGATCCTTGGGGGTCTCCAATTTCACAAATTGCCTACATAGCTTTGGGAAGCTGGGCCTCCAGCTTAGACCTCTCACTGCCCAACTGCCTAAAAGCCCTTGGGATTTTCACTCATGGCCTAGTGGAACACTTTCTTTCACACAAACAGCATTTCTGAAAAAGGTTATAATACCAAAAAGTACCATCATTAAATTTTGTGAAATTTAATCTTTTAGAATGAAAATACAGGTTTGCATGAGAGAAGTTACATAGTTGTAATAAAGTACTCAGAGGGTTCTGTAAATATATGACTTGGTGCTATATAACATTTCAGAAAAAAAAAAGAACTGCTTACAGCAGCTACAGAGGCATCTATAAGGGTATTTGAAACTTCCTGACAAATCTCAGAGTGTAAGCATAATTAGGAAAATTATCACTAAGAATGTATAGTTGTTGTACAGTCCTATAGGGTCTGGTAATTTTTCCAGATTATTTAAGATTTTTATCAATGATCTGAAAAGCAGTATAAAACACAAAACAATAATGATAAACCTACCAGTGCTACAAGAACTGGACAACTACTAAATAACAAAGAGAAGCAACAAATTGTCTAAGATACCTCATCTGGTAAGCCAGGCAATAGAATGAATTTTTAAACACGTACTATAATAAAATACAGACAAATGTAAATTTGCAAGTCTAAATATTGTATTACATGCATATTGGAAGATAAAATATTCCTTTCTGTAAAATAATTGTGGGTGTCCTGGATAGCCAGCAGACTATGAATTATCAAGACTAGTGTTCTAGCCAAAGATTTTAATGGGATATCTTTGGGAACAGAAATAGGAAAACTAAGTCTGTTTAAGGATTTTATATTACTCCTAAATCCAGTTCTTTTTTCCTCTATTTGGAAAGAATGGCACAGAATTGAGTTCTATCACAGCGGCTAAAAAAGAACAAAAAAATACTTTTGTTTTCACCCAAGTAGCTCATCCTTTAGTGCACCAAAAAAAAAACCCACCTCAAGAGTTTATTTAACCAGCCTTGTAAGTGCCTACATGGCAGAGATTTAACAGATTTGTGTAGCAGGCCAAAGCATATGAAAATAGCAAATTAATCAAAAACTTTTGTTTGCACATTCAAAGTGGATCAAACAAATATATATTACTGGGCATTAGGAAAAAATTCTTTACTGAAAGAGTGGTCAGGCCTTGGAACAGGCTGCCCAGGGAAGTGGTTGAGTCAACATCCCTGGAGGTATTTAAAAGACATGTAGATGAGGTGCTTAGGGACATGGTTTAGTGGGCATGGGAGTGTTGGGTTGACAGTTGGACTCGATGACCTCAGAGGTCTTTTCCAACCTTAATGATTCTATGATTCTATGATTCTATCAATACCATATATTTTAAAAACCCATAAGGGTTGTTCTATATCAAAATAATTTATTAACAGTTCTGGTCTATATATTCTGGATCAAACAGGTTTTGGTCTTAAAGCATGAATTAATTCAGAGGTTCAAGAACAGGATATGCAGGAGGTTAGACTAAATAACTGAAATGGTACCTTCTGGCTCTCAAAAATCTATGAATTTATGTAAGTAAATCTGGTTTAAATGAGAAGACTGGATTATTTTTACTTTCCTGTGCTTACAGGAAGTTACAAGTGATTTCACCTCTCATGAGTGTTGAACAATGAAAGGCAAGGGAACTTATATTTACACTGTTAAACTGATGTGATATTGGTTCTCTTTCAACAAAAATCTGGTATCCCATTTACTTATCTTACACATCATATACCTTCAGGGGAAACATTGATTTTCTATGAATTTTATTTTATTCTTTTTCAACAAAAATACCTTGATGATACTATGTTGCAGTCAATGTGAACTAAGCTCAGCCATAATATTTCCTCTCTTTTATTTATGTGCTTATCGTAAGTACTAGTGGAGGGAATCCCAAAGGAGCCCAGCAGTGAATCCAATTTACCTAATCAAATCAAACCTAGAAAAATTATTTCTAGAAGTATGACTATTTTGAACTCTTTGAAATGAGAGAAATAAACTATGCTAAAGTTTATTCCTCTGCTTAACATTACATACCTGGATACTTAAAAATACAGCATTTCTCTTTAGTGATCTCATTAAAACCTATTCATGCCTCTCTAGGCCACAATCTCCTGCAGGGTTTCATTTCCAATAATGCGAAAGATCCTTAAGAAAAATGTGTATTCTAAATTAGAAGTCCAGCTTATTGGAGACGTGTATTTAGATAACTAGTATACAACTCTCTTAGTCCCTCATAATAGTGCCCAGTGTGTTTTGTTTTTTTTTTAAAGCTGTAGTTTTGTGTGAAATACATCAGCCCCTTTTCAATTTTTTGCTTTTTAAGTGAAATTTTCAAAGAGAGAATAAGATTTCTAATCAGCTACAGCCTTTACATCCCTGAGATGATGCAGGAAGTACAAACAATGCACACACTGCTATGTCAAACCAACTGCTTTCTGCCCAAGATCTGGGACTAAAACTCTGCATTTCAAGACTGCAGACTCATTCTATTCCATAAAATCACCAACCAAACAGCAGCCTGAAATTCTGATGGAAGGAACACAACATTTCTCTCTAGCCTAAGCCAACTCATCTGAACACAGAAAGAAATAAACATTCATTCTGCTCACTGAACACGAGCAAGAATCAGTAAAGTGCCTGTGAGCCAGCACTGCACCACACAGCACTAACTTACCCTTTGTGCTTTCTTGATATACCTTTACTACCTCAGGATCAAAACAGCTGCTGCTTGAACGGTAGGAATAGGAGTTACCTCAGCTTGTTATTATACTACTACTTCAAAATCCAGACATTTCTTCTCAGTAGTTATTAATGTAGCATTCAAAACCACTTAGTAAGCAAACAAAATTTTCACAGAAAGCTAACTACTGAATTAGGTAGAAATAACTAATAATTTTCACTGAAGGTACAGTTCAACAAAGCCAGGTTGTGGGTCCAAGCACTAGCATACACTGTCCATTTTGTTCCATCATTAGCACGCTTCCTGGCCATCACAGGTTTGAACTGACCCAACTAGCACTCTCCACAAAAATGCTTGACAGCAATTTGAGCCTTAGCATAATCTAGGGACTGTTCCCAACAGACAGCCTGGCTATGGCTATTCTGCTCTGGGAAGAAGGGCAGTTGCATTCCCTGACCAATTTTATTTAGTACAACAGATACAACTTTTTGGGATGTCTACAGTGCTGAATAAAAGAGAACTGGGGAATGAGCTAGAGCAATAGATACTGAATATCTGCATTTCTCAATCTTTGTAACTTACTTCTGGTTTGGATTATTCCAACCAGTTCTCCCTAAGGTAAATCTCTTATTAAAGAGGCTAATTGTAAGTACTGGGGACATGAAGCAGTGTATGCTCTCATCCTTGATCCTCCTCTTATTTAGCAATATAGATACAGTTCCTAAATGTAATTGTCCCTCAAGAAATATCCTTTTCCTAATTATTAAAGACAAAGTCTTCTCTGCTGTAAAAATCTAGGTTTATATCTGGGAGTGCATTTTACAGCTAAAACCCCTCAACTCAGGTTCTCACACAAGTTCTGCCATGAGCAATTACTTTTCTTTCCAGTTATTACTGGTTCCAGGTGAATACAGGAGCAAAAGCTTGGCTCTTGTCCATTGATGCAACCCCTGCTAGCACAGTTATGCAAAATATCAACTTGATCTATTTAAAAATATTTAATTTTTTTTTGTCCTTAAAAAATGCGTGTCTTGCTAACATCTCACTGTAGATTTAAATTATCTTTAGAAAATTAAGTAAAAGAGTCAGACATTTCTAAGATAACAAATTAGAGCAAAATTAAACCTCAGAATAATAGCTTGTACTCTTCTTTCTGTCTAGGTATTTGAAATAACAGAACAAAGTCACATTATGTAAGATTAATGTTTAGAGACTAATGTTCTTTGCCTGTTTCACCCATCCATGAAGATAGCATTAGCTACAAGCGTAATAATAATGAAAGAGAAACATAAATTTCAGAAAAAAAACCATCACCAGCAAAATTTCATTTAAAATATTTCTAAAGCTATCATAGGAGCATCTTCGATATCTGCTCTTTAGAGCTATGGATCCACTTGGATTTTATATTTCACTGTTCTTTTCTGTTCATCTGTTTTGTTGTATTCCTTTGAGGGTTATTGGTATAACCCCCTCCACTAGACATTACAGATAATTTTTCAGATAATCTGCCAATAATTTTATCCTGTACCTTATCTTCATGTGCATTTTTAGACCTTTCTCCCTTGACAAGGCTGGATACTAATAGATATGACATATATTAGACCATTTTCTTCTGTCATAATGGTAGACTGAAATAACATTCTTCTTCAGAAGCTGAAATTCTATCTTTCAGAACAGACTATGTGAAACACTAGATAGCTTACTATCAAGGGGTTTAATGAACAATTGAGGTCTAAAAAGAATAAATAAAAGGATTGATTTAAATAACATGGCATACTGTGATCAGATAAAGCTCATCTGAACAAGCTTACCCAGGATTTTGGGTGGCTTTTGGCTCCAGATTCATACATCTTGGTGTAGATGTCAAAAAATTTAGGTGTTTTTTCTGTAAGTAAGGTGTTTAAGGTCCTCAGTAGTAATTTGCGTGTTAGAGCTTTGATTCAATTTTCTAGACATGGTTGTCTAGTGCCATTTGAGATGGCCTAGAGTACCTGGGACACTACATGGGCTGAGAGATGTGCTGGAGAATTTACAGAAGACCTTCTGGAGCAGCAGCTGAAGGCCAAGGGACACTGAGCAGTGGGAATGGCTCCAGGCATCTGGGTACAGGCAATTGAACCATAATCCTAGACAAAGAGCCAATGGAAAGCAGGGA
This sequence comes from Pelecanoides urinatrix, assembly GCA_013400755.1. Taxonomy (NCBI): domain Eukaryota; kingdom Metazoa; phylum Chordata; class Aves; order Procellariiformes; family Procellariidae; genus Pelecanoides; species Pelecanoides urinatrix. The sequence goes on from VZTQ01010895.1 coordinate 45,466, forward strand.
GCTATTCAAATGAGCAATAGCAGATGTGTAAGATGAGATTTATAGAAAAGAAATAATTTGTAAAAAAGGTTTTCCAAGTGAATTCTTAATTCTTTTAGCCAGACATTACATTTTTTGTTTGTTTCTTTGGTAACAATACAGCTCCTAGCACAACTAGGCCAAGTAAACAAAAGTACAATGGGATCCCAACCATTAACTAGATGCTATAGCTATCAAATGGAAATTTTCATTATTTCTTTGCATGTTCTCTCTCTGTATAAATGTACTACCAGCAAGAATAAAGATCAAATTATGTGTGATAAAAAATGCTGATTACAACTTAAGAATTAAATTTTCTGGAGATCTTGAGAAAAGTTTCAAAGCAGACATTTTCAGTGCTAACAACTAAGAACTTACAAAACATGGAGAATTAATCACAATTACATATTGCCAGTTTCAATTAATCTGAAGGCTTTCATTACACAGGACAGTTTTTCAAATAAGAGAAGAAGCCAAAGCACATCAAGGAAGCTGTGGAATGGAAGAGAATTTACCATCCTGCAAGAATTAATGTATATGGACATGAGTAAATGAACATTAGCTCATTATCATGCACCAGTTTGTACTGGTAACAGTATCAATCAGTTATTAGTTTGGCTGTTTCTCAGAAATAAAAACAGTAGCAGAACAATAAATGTTTATTTTATTCTTTTAAGAATAAAATGTGTATTTAATGCTTCAACAGGCATGTTTATATAAAATTGCTACTGAGAAATAAGCTAAGATTGGGTTCTTCAGCAAATTATCTCTACTACATCACCTGTCCATCTGTGTATTTCCAGTCTCTGGCAATTCTGAGCTTATATCTACAAATCAGAAGTTCCCTCACTTTTATGACATGGATTGTTACTTAAGAAGAGTTAATGATCTGTAAACCCTAGTTTCCTCTCAGTATCAATGAAAACATAAGACTAAAGTTACAGCTGAAGTGAATTAAACATCATGATAGATAATGAAAATTGCAGACAAACTATTTCATGGTCTGACTTTACCTTATACTTGACAGATCTGCAGGTGAAAGGGCATGATTTTAAGTGAGTTAAAGGAAAAATTAAAAAAAAAAAAAACCAACACCTTCTGGAATACTTTTCATTTTATAAGAATAACATGTTACTTGACATTTTTTCTGGAGGGCTATTCAGAAAAAGTTACAGAAAAAGCTGTATTGCAATAATTAGTGGTGCCATCATGAGCAAAACTATTACCAGATTGTTAGAGGTACATGACATTTCCTATTGCTACCCTATTGTGAGTAGATAAATTAGTGATTTATCCAGAGAACTGATTTCAGTGAATGGAATTCAGTGGACAGTCAGTGGAGGTGATCCACTAGCAGTGCTGACTCACACACTGCTTTCTCTTATCCACCAGCTGCATGATAAAACTACTTTCTTCTTTCCCTTGATAACATTTCCAGCCTTCATGTGAGTGGACTCTGGAGTGAGTGAGGAAAATCAATAGCTGCTGTATAAAATCCATGAAGACTAAGTTGACAGCAGGGTTAATGTTTTATTTAAGAAGAGGTTTGAATGTTAATAACTGTGTCTCTAATTGTTTCTACTGTATCATTCAAACACAAATTTAGGAATTAAAAGGCAGACCTTCTTGATACTTGGATAGGATTCAGGTCAATGAATTATAGGTATTTACATCTGAGCTACTCATCCTGATATCTTCTAGTCAGCAGAAAGAAACAGGAATCTTTCAGGCCCCTTCTCTGACATGCTTTAGGCTTATCTATAAGATGAGGTAGACTGCATCCTATAGACCACCTATTTTTCTCTATTGGTAAGAAAGACCAGTTCAGATATGAGTAAATATATGGCCACATGAATCCTAAAATTTAACACTGTTGAGAAGGCTGCACAGCAATTAAAGCATCTTATAAGGAATGCAGTTTTGCTGTAAAATTATGCCAAAAGCTAGCCACAGCTGATTCAGTTGGAAACCAGTTCTGGTCATTTGACCTGGGCAGTCAAAGACATCCAAACCTGCTGCTAAGATGTAATTCTTTTGCCCCTGGCTTTAAAAACTCCGTGAAAGCCCTGTAAGCTGACTAAGCTTTCAATGAGGCTTTTGTCATTTTAGCACACAGCACAGAATGTTCCCTTAAAGCAAAAACCCCTCAAGCTTCTGTTTTATCTATACTGTTATTTGGTTGTATGAAAAATGAACAAATAAATTCAAGGCAATAGAATCCTTCAGTTCCATTCAGACAAAGAACTGACTGAATTTTGGTCAGCTTGAGGTCTTTGCACCTTAATTTAGGTTATTGACTAACTTTTTAAAATCCTTTTTAATTATTGTATTCAGCTTGAAAAAGAAATTCTTTTCTATCTATTTTGACATGATAATTGAGCCTCACATACACCCTTTTATAAATTGAATAAAGTTCTGTGACAGATCAAAAGTTCCATTCAGCTAAGGCGCTGTGCATGTTTAACACACAGTAGTGATGAAACTGTTTAGAGCTTGGAAAATAAAAATACAGCCTGGAAGAAAGTACAGATATATCAAGGAAGCAGCTACAGAATTAATTTTTGCCACTTTCCGAAGTTGAAGTTCTTTCTACAGTTTTATGACATTTTCAGAGATACCACTTACCCAGATTTTTTTGAAGAAATAGGAAATTAAGAAGCAATGGAAACAATATCTTTAAATGAAATGGAAACTGATTGTCTAATAACAAAAAAAAGATCACTCATCTCAAAGTTTGATGTTAGAATTTGGGCAAACTCATTGGGACCATGACTGTTAACAAAACATAATATGAAGGATGCAGATATGAGGAGTACTGGCTCCTCCCAAGACACACTATAGGGAAGGTTTCCATTGTCCGGTCTCAGATATAAGAGGATGTCAGAAGGCAGTCATGTCCACTTTGTGTAACTCCAATTATTTTTTCTGAAAAGAAAAGGACTAAAATAATATTGCAGCTGGAAATAAGAGAGTCAGAAAGATGTATATAAGTCTGTTTCTGTTCACCTACCATGCCAATATCATATCATACTAATTTGCAGGCTCTGTGCAGCTAAGTTATTCTGACAGGTATTCCATGTGACATAGTTCAGTTGTATCAATAAGTCATGAAACTAATGAATGGTTATAAAGCCTGTTCTCTGACAACTGATGATGACATTGTGAAATAATTCACCCATGGTTTATCAGTCCAACCAAAGAGAGTTGATAGGAACCATAATCATTGGTTCCTAGCACATAATAGGGAATAATCAACAAATTATTGAAAAACAGGACATAGTAAATCTTTTAATTCCTTGAGGAGAGCAAAATATCTTGCTTCTAGCCCTGGATAATGCATACTGGAAATAAGTTACAACAGCAAGCGGCATATGAAAGGTAGACTTGATATGTATGCACACCACTGATCTCCTCAGCAGAAGAATGGAAATGAGCAGCTCAGACCAAACGCCATCTGGGCCAGGAGACATGTTTGTGGGGTTCTCAGCATTTCAGAAATGTCACACAAATGACAGTGTATGCCTCCAAGACACTTATGTCTACCAACTAATAATTGCTGTAGGGATGTTAGGTCCACAAAAGGCTTGTGGTCTGTACTTAATCAGGAATACAGATTTTTTTCTAATCTATCTGTATGTGAAACATTGATCCTTATAGTCTCTAGGTCTGGAAGAGGGATTACAGAATAATACTTTAGTAGACTTCAGCTATCTCCACTAAAACTGAGGCATATACAGATAACAAAAGGTGCTATCACAAATGATTTATGCACTCACAGATCCTAGAGACTCTTATGTACAGTTATCACTAAATTATTAGCAGCAAACTATGACTTTGCATTCCATTATGACAGAACTTTATAGATTTCTAAACAAATGGTAGAAGTCTTTCAGCAAGAAAAAAAAAAATTAATACAGAACTCAATTACTATGAAACAAAACCCTTCAGTATTCATTTATCTCACAATGGACCATAACAATGTTGTCTGTAGCACAGTTTTGGTGGGGAGGGATTCTCTACACAAAAATAGTTTCCCCCCCAATACAAAAGGAATCAAGCAGGACCTTAAAATAATTAGTACTCCGGAATCTCCTTAGGTTAGTAAGATCAAGTATCAATTGCAAAAGCATACCACCAGTCCTTATCTGTGACTTTGTCTGGCCCAATTTTGTAGTAAGAGTTTGCCACAAAACACACCACAGCAAAAACATACATCCAGAGTCTTCTGCATTATTTACCAAGATTTTCTTAAGGTCCTGTATATCTTCTTTTCATTTCCAGTACATATGCTTCAGACAGAAATCTGTCTGATCTAGTATAGTACTGATACTCTAGTACATCATTTATACCCCACTTACACTGAAAGTTTTCCAGCTGCTGAGACTGTGTGCTGGCACGTTTCAGAGGTAAGTGAATTCTCGAAGAGGTTAAAACAAGGCCTTCCTTCCACATAATTTACCCCCCGTTCTTGAGCTGTCATTTATTTTCGTGACTTCTGTGTAACTATACTCCTCTGGTTATACTTGTTGTGTGGTAAGGCTGCTTTGCATAAATTGAGACTTACCATGTACGAAGGCTGTATTTTTAAATCCTCTTTGCCTCTAAACTATTCTTAAAATAGTTGCTATTACTTAGTCTTGTCAAAATGCATCATGTTTGTTTTTCAAAATCTTCAAGAGAATTAAAGTATCCTTGAAGTATGGAAATGACGGAGGAGGGGAAACTTATATTAGCTGAGAACAGCTTGCTCTTGGTGCATAAAAAGTGGACCATTTTCAACCAGAGCCTTGTCAGAAAGGTTTGATAGAACTATTCCTTAGATCCCATTGGGTCTTTGTATGCGTGATAATATTATAACTTTTCTCAGAAAAGCTAGCTTCAAGCTCAAGTAGCTGCCTATGCTATTTCTCTGCAACATTACTTATTCAGATGTAATCAAATACCATGCAGAATATTATCAAATAGAAAAAGCCTTTTTTGAAATTCCTGAGAAAGCCTGGCTCATCCATTTTGCAGCTGTAATATGTGTGCAATAGTCTAATTATAGTAATCCTAATCTATGCAGACTATGTTATTAAACGTGACATATACTTTAATTGTTGACAGATGGCTTTGAACCCTGCATAAATATTTATAAAGTCACAAGTACTCCTACAGCTAGCACACATAAAAATTCCAGGTATATTAATCTGCCTTTTCTAAATCCTTTTATATGTATGTGCAAACTCAGGAGTTCCATTATCATAACTATTTTATTGTTTAGGTTGTCTGAAGACTTAAAAGGACCATTTTCTTTTTAAAGTGAAATGAATAGTGCATAGATTACAGACAGCTTTGATTACTTTGGAAATCAGAGTACTTTTTCAGCAGTACATTGTATTGTGTTAGCCCATGTGCTCACAATTATTAAATATTGCCATTGTGCTGTTTATCATAATCACCCATCTTCACTGGTCACCTACATGAGATATCAACAGAAACCTTCAAACTCCCAAGAACAGTGCAGAAAAACAGGATCAATTCAGCAACACCATTCATTGACATGTGAATCTAGTGCACATGTTCCTCTTTTTTAGAACTTAGAAATCCTTGTTTAAATCACATATAATGAAAAACTTGGTTATTTAAAAAACACCCAAAACAACTAGAAAATAGGCAACATTTACAAAAAGTACCATATAGAAAATTGTTTCAATTACCTGAGCTTTTCACAGATATCCTAGGGTAGGCTTAAATTAATCAACAATGTGAAGACTGAGGGTCACAAAAACTGTTTATGTATCTTTTCAGCTGTTAGGGTGGGAGTAACTTCATGTAGCTTTAGCAATCTAAACTTAGGCATCTGTCTCTGGAGAAACACAGGCAAGTCCAGTGAGTAGTTCATCTCAGCCTAAAGTTAACTGAAAGTTGTTTATTGAAGTCAAGAGTCAGATTCCCTGTTCTTCTCTCAGTTTTGAAAAAAACAAGCATTTGTGCATGAATAAGGTTTAATTTTTTTTCACTGTAGGATTTGTCTACTCAATTTAGACATCTGCAGGCTAGTTAAGTGGTACTAGTCATCTTTTAGAGTCATTAGACCTTTTATAGTCAATGGAAAGAAACAAGCATCTTCAGAAGACTGATTTCATCCTAAAATAAACCATGTAAAAATGCATGGACATACGCATTACTGATTTTAGAAGGGTATTAGCTGGCACTACATATTCCAAAGAGGGTTGATTTTTTTTTTCCCTGAATTCTTGCACTAAAAGCTCATTCTGGCAAAAATTACTCTCCTTCAGAAAATGAAGGGAGGGGGTGACCATTTAAAGAACAAAGTGAAAATGAGAAACCTTAGCATTTAACTGGAAACACTGTAACCATGAAGTGATAGAATACTAGGTCCTTTCAAGGAAGTGTGATAATTTCTTCCTTGGAAGTCTGTTGAAGGGATCAATCAGAAAGGAAGGAAAGAAAGTAAATGTCAACCGTTTGATGGCAGTCTTCCTACTGTCTCAAAGATGGAGAAAAAATATTTTTAAAGTTCTAAATAAGAGTAAATTATAAAAGAATTTGTTTTATTCATTTCCCTTACAATTAGTATAGATTTTTATGGCAAGTTTTATGCATTTCGTTAGCACAGCAACAGTAAGCACTGAATTCTTTTCCTTGTGTCAGAAATATTTCACACAAAGCATGCCAACAACTAAACATCAGAAATAGATGAGTCAGCATTCTAAAGCTTTTATGAAACATAAAAAATCTTGAATTCCTTTGAGATGAGCCATGTTTATTGTATTATATTTTCTCTCACATAGAGCATCTAATTGGGAAAATACTAGAAACTCCTATTCAATGCAGTTATATGTTTTTCATTTTATTGGAAGTATGAATTTCTAGCATTAAAGACTTTAATATAAAATTAAGAAATCATTGTTAAAGCCTAGAAGAAATATTATAATGTACATCAGAGAATACAGGATGACAGTACAAAGTCAGCATCAGAAAAATGGCCATTCTTTGTGAGGCACGTTACCTTCCCCCTGGCTTGGCCTCTAGAAATTTTGTCAGACTACATTCCACAGAGCAATTACTTTCCAGACTTGATGTTGAGATTCAAATTCAAAAGTATTTTTTCCCTTTTTTTTCCCCAA